>DWLS01004583.1:0-13774 GCA_018246255.1 Pachliopta kotzebuea | reverse complement strand
TGTCTTCCATTATACGACATTACTATAAAATAATTAATTTATCATAATGAATTATTATAATTCGTTACAGTATGTTTGAGTAAGAAGCCATTCCCGAACTGCGTTTTTTAAACTATAATAAAATCTTTATTTCAACTTACTTTTTTCGGCGATTTTCTAATTTTCCAATAACTTTAAGAAACAATTATAACAATTTTCTTTTCTTAAAAATTGTATACAATTTCACCATCTTTTGATCCTTTTATAAATCAGAGTTAATGGTGTCTGTTCAAGTGTCACTTGCAATTGATTGTGGCTTCACGTTTACCACAGCGATTAAAATTTAGACTTCACTGTGATTGTTTTATTTTATGAAGATTTTCTTAATTATTTTTCAAGAAAACAGATCCCTTTTAACAATAGTTATTCTTTTAAATTATCCTCTGAGTGTAAAATACGTGTTACCACATAATCCAAATATTTCATTCAGTCACATATTAGTTTTTCATTTATCACCAAAAACATAGATTTTCATCATTTTTAAAATATTGTGAATATTCATCCTCGCCTAAAAATCAGTATTGTACGTTTCTTACACATAAGTGTGAATTATTGATGCAAAAAGATTACGGACGTCAATAGAGGTTTTATGAAGTCAGGATATCAATTTTTCCAACGAGATAGTCGTATTTGAAATGTTGCCAACTGGATATAACTTAATTAAATTCAAGTCAGATTCCTCGAACTGCCTATTATAACGTGAACTCAGCTTATTTGATATTTCTCGAATTTATATTTATAAAACAACAAGCTGTAAGTTATAGACTTCTTAAATTTTACATGATTTAGCTGAAATGTATAAGAAATGTGGAATTAATACAATAAGAGACTATTTTGACTACTTTAAATAATTTACAGTGATAAGACCTAAGCTAATAACAAATGTAATGCGAAATAAGAAACAAACATTTTAATTTTAAGATCAAATATGCAGATCTACTTGTACCAAAGCTATTACAAAAACCTCATTTGTTTAGCACTAGACGAGATTTTTAAACTCATAAATGACATTGCTCTTAAGCAAGCAAGAAAGTATTAATGAAAAAAAATTCTATTCTACTCTATACAAATACAAGTTAACCTCCATTATAATACAAAGGTAGTCGTTATAACCGCCAATGATTTCAACTAATGGATAGATGCGCGAAATCGATGAAAACAAAATAAATGTAAAATTCAGTGTAATTTGAAATTGCCTGAATATCATAGAAAGTATATATTGTTAAGAATATTCAAATATATAATGAGCACAAAGTAACGTAATGAAGTAGATAAGTGCGGCTTAGCATTTCTTTGGGCCGTACTTAGAGCTCAAAGATGCTAAAGCATTTTTTAACGCCCTGTAGAAAATAACCGTGGATCCTATAGTGGGCAAATATCCCACACAATCCTGATATATCTAAAAGTAAAGTATCACTTGAAAACATATATAACATGAGATTGTTATGTATATCGAAAAATAAAAAAACAAATGTGATTGTAAAGTCACATTTCTTACAATTTCTCTTTAATTTTGTGAGGAACTATTTTGTTAAAATACACAAATTTTATTAGTAACCGAAACTTCATTTTCATTTATTATCCTTTAAATTAAAACACTGTTCAATTTGGACCGGCTATTAGCAATAGAGCACACTAATTTTCTAACCTGTGTAGAGAATTAACGATGGCTAATGACCACGCCAGCTTTGACAGACTGTTCGATAATTAATCTATTAGTTTCTACCGCTACCTAGTACATTTTTACACTAGATATTTCTAAGTTATAAAGTATATAAGGATTAGGCTTCTGGTATTAAGAATAGCTTTGTACATAATCTAAACATGCAATATGTGCATTTTTCTTTCGTGTATTCTTTACACACTCTATTAATAGACATACGAGTACCACGAGAGTAAAAACAGGCATAATATTTTATCCAAATTAGATGAAGCGACAAGACAAGCAGGATCTTTTACTTCGGGCATATAAACCCATAACAACGTAGCGCTGGTTAGGATGGTATAAACAGCACCACATTGCGCTCGTCGCTTGAGACATATCAAGTCTCGTTACCCCAGTAATTTTACTAGCTTCTCAATTCAAACAGGAAAACATTAATGTTTGCCTAGTACTGTTCCACGTAAAAATAGATAGATAAACTCTTTATTGCTCACAATAGGGTACAGCAAATAAACTTGAATAACTAAACTTATAATCTAATTATAGGCAAGGGCAGCCTTATCGCTATAAACGATCTATTCAGGTAACCCAAAAGGACAGAAAACATACTAAATAAATAGCAGGTAGGCAAAAAAATAATAATAAAATGAATAAATGAGAGCAAGAAATGACAATAGTATATATTAAAACAGAAAAGAAGCGTTTATTTACATAGGAATAAATATAATCAATACATAAAAAAAACTTACAAATCATACAATCTTAAATAATAATTACTTAATAAAAGGTGTGGAGGGAACTACCTTGACAGTCTGCGACAACAGAGACCTTCCAACAGTAACTGAGTAAACAAATAATCTGTTATATTTTTACATAGTTTTTAATTTTTAAAGCATAACAATAGTTTGCAGTTAGCGCTTCATTGAACAACACCGGGCAGGCACAATTGGATTGTGCTGCACACGACAATCCTATTAAAGCCTTACCGGTTTGTTCTCTAATTGCTCTATCTTCTATTCGGTTACAAGTTTTTCGTAAATTATTCGGCTCCAATCCGTACCTTTGTACGATTTATCTCACTACTATCGCTTAGGTAACAATATCTCCTATTTTTCAATAACGTATTGTAAATTTTACTCATTCATACTGTTCTATAACTAAATTTATTTTTACTTATAGCAATCTGGCTGTATTCTTTTGGATTTCTTTGATTACAAAGTGCACAATACTATAAAAAACTACTATGTGTTAAAAATTAAAAAATCTTTACACTCCTACGTTTATGACGTATAAACAGAATGACATCGTCACACAAACATAAAATCTATAAAACTTTGGTTTAATGGTAAAAGTCTATTTGCAAAAATTTAATCCACTTGCCTACTCACAAACTACGTCTTTTAAATAATTGAATTTTCCAATCGTTTATTAAAATACATTTAAGGACTTAAAAATATTTTATTCATGGTTCTTTGAACGATCTGTTACTAATTTTTAATACGTTTAACTATACCTGACAGTTTGTTTTATATATTGACACAATTTATCGATTTAAGTATTCAATATTTTATTACACTGTTCATTCGTTTATTAGTTTCTCTGGTGTTAATTTTTTTATAACATTTTCCGAATCGATTTGCTGAAAGACGCCTGTGATAGAATTTTAATTCAGTAGCTTTCGGTGCGCGTCAATCAAGTGTCAATTGTTGACGGCGGCAGCCGTTGTGTGTAAATCCTTGGCTCTTCACTTAAAAAATTACTCTTTGCTTTCAACGAAGTAAACATAATCCTTTTTCTCTCCTTTTTTATACAATTTCACGTTCCGTTGATTAATGGTTGAAAACTTATAACCAACTGGGGTCAAGAGACAGCGGTTTGAGTTAGACAATGAATTATAAATATATTCTTGCAAATCAGTCTACTAGTTTTGATACAAAAAATCGATAATAATTGTAGTGTAAATGATAACGAAAATAGAAACAATTTCAAGAATGAACATAGCAATTCAATTTCCTTATTTATTCGAATAAATAATAGAAATATTCATTATGTTGCGTGAGTGTAAATGTGTTAGTCATGTTGGTTTATTTGTTATCGGTGTTGCCTACATTCTCAAGTGAACATAAAAACCTACTTATCCGCGAGATGCTTCTCAACCTTTCTGAATATTATTGTAGAGCTCTGTAAACATAAATGGAAAACAGACCGGATATTATTTTGTAGTGCAACAAACATTCACGAGTTCAGAGTTTAATGCTACTTTTGTATTCAACGTTGGTAAGTAATAGCTTTTATTAAATAATTAGGAACACAATACAATGTTAATTACATATCCTTTTAATTATAAATTTATTTAAAAGCATAATAAAGAACTTACGAGATAATAAGTAGAGTTATTTGAAGTTCAGGAAATTATCTAAAATCTTTTTATTCATTCAAATTTTTAATTTGTTACTTAGAGAGTTAAGATAGATTATATAAAGCAAGAAATCGTAAAATAAACCTTAACAATCTCAAGAATCCTTATTGGATTAATCGAATTCGATATTTTTTTCTAAATCGAAGTACTCAGTTCGAATCATTACTTTTCGTTAGAGAGCACTGGGTAATTTGTCAAACTAATTAAAGGTGTAATAATGATCAATTTTCTTATAGCTTATACTATGAAGAACAAAATTGTAATATAATTTGATCTCGGTCTTTTCGTCCAATAGTTACATAGCTGTCTTTAAACGTAGTGTAAATGAACTGAAATTTTATTAAACGGTGTATAGATATTAGTGACCCTATGTTCAGAAGTGAACATCTACCGGATATTAATAAAATTTTATCCACGTGTGTAAAATGTACTTTAAACTCTTTTGATTTATGAAAATTACGCATAACAAGATATGCAGTTTTCATCATATCGCTTCGCTGTATTGTTTGGCATTACATAATTAACTTGAAGATTTTATACTCGTATAAAGTTAAAAGTTTATTACTTGCACTTTACGAACTTGTTTTACTGTAAGTCTACCACTTCGCAGCGTCCACATAAAAATCTGCATTCTGAGTGCCATTCAAAAACATTGTAGAGCAATGTAAATATGAATGAAAGGACGGGCTGAGTATTTTGAATGAACTACAAAATATCAAGCGCCTGGCAGAACATGAACTCTCAAAGTGATTCTTAATTTTAAAGGACCTATTATAATAATTCTTTATTTAAATTTACCAAAGTAAAGAGCAGGTAAAAAAGAAAGGAAAATTGTAACAAAAATTATTTATATTAAATATCAGTTGTTTCTATTTCTTACCATACATTGAAAAGTACTTCCAAAAGCAAACCGATTTTATCCTGGTTTTCATTACCTTTACAATTATAGTGTGCCGGAAAGACCTAAGAGTTAATTTTTATGCTATGGATTGGATTGACATGGAGGTCATGAGTTCGATCCTCATTTAAACCAAGACGTGCACATTGCTAACTTTGAACTTTTATACCTTTATAATCGTAAGAGCTATAGATTTTTATTTCGGATTTCTCGTCTCCATATCACGTAGTTCATTATATCCTGAAAGAGGATACTGCCGCTCCTCCAGTTGAAAAGCTATAAGCGTTACGGAATATATAAGACTAATAAGAACAAAGTAAAAAGTAACCTTCGAACTGAGAACAACTACATGTTATTATGATATCTTTTATATCATTAATATTGCAACATTTGTACTTCATTAACAGTAGTGTTATTCTGGCGTTTGTATTATGTTGGTGCTTTTGAACAAATTAAACAGTTTACATAACTAAAGAGTTTTAGAACAAGTTTACTCTGGATTAGCAACATGAATCGAAGTAAATTATTAAGTAGTTAAAATTTACAGTGCATTAACTAACTAATAATATTGTAACTTACACAACTTATAATCTCGCTAATGTACCTCCGCTTCTTTGAGAATTTCCTTCAGAAGTCATACATTAATTACTTCAACAATAATTCTTTGTCTTAAAAATCGTAATTTTTATGTAATTATTAATAAAAAATTTATATGTTCTGAAACTACTTACTAAATGCTTACAACTAGTTAGTTCAGATTTTAAATCAACCCACTTCATTTCATGGTACGGTTCCTTCTAGATTAGTTTAAAAAAAGGATAGAGGTAGTACTACAATTAATACGAGTACCAACACGCAGCAGGATAAACGAGGAACTACAAACCAATTAAAATTTTAATAGGATAAACTGATCTCAGTAATTTACTCGTCTTTCTTAGGTAAACTTTATGTAATGAACTTGTCGTTTTGATAACACGTTACAATATTTTCGTTTGTAGATATTAAGTAGTATCTACGCCAGCCGTGAATTTCGAGTGGATTTAAGATAATGAATAAATATTTTGTACATAAACCGTTTTTTGAAGACCTAATTTTTGTTTTAATAAAATGGGTAAAGTTAATTGCATTTGTGGCATAGTAACCAACTCCTTGCCTAGTAACATGAAACCACAGGCACCATGTTGTAAAGTTTGGCTAGGGGCAGGGTGTTTTAAATCCACCATAATATCATGACCCGTTAAAATCAAGTACCCGTTAAAATAAAGTCCAGCATAGATAAAAATACACTTTTGTAGAAAATTAAAAACAAAGTAAACTGTCTAAAATACATTTAGCTACTAATAAAAACAAATTATTAACTTCGTATATTACATTAGCAATATATGTATAAGTAATTTAAAACTATTAAGTTTAAATTATCTATACATTTTTAAAGGCGATGTTATGAACCTACCCACTTAGTTATCAGTCTAATAAATCTTATAAAAGCGAGAATGTCTATTTCTTTGAACATTGTAATAAGTTCAGAGTACTGTGAAGAACTGCACTTTAATATTAGAAGCTAAATCATTTTTACGAGACAGCTAAAGAATTTCATTTTGAATTTTAAAATGGTTATTTCAACGTTGTAAATAAATTAACCCTGTTCGATAACACCATTTTCAGTTATTGAATAAGAAAAAAATTGACTGTTTGAAAGACACCTGTCGTAAAGTATTTTTTCTAATCTATATAGATATTCAGTAATCCAACAATAGTAGTTGTGGCTATTTTAATATACATATTACTTATACATAAATTCTAGATTAAATTATTGAAGATCTAATTATCTTCATTTATGATTGTATCGATTATTTTCTTTGCTTATCAAAGTTTACCGATATTTCGGATGCATGGTAATTTACTGGTAATGTTTAGCAAAAGCGTAATTATTTTCCGGTGCATACATGCAGCAATCATTAACAAAAAAATCATATTATTTTAGGAAACATTAACGCGAAAATATATTTATTAATAGGTACTCTAAGTAATTAGGATATCACTTACAAAAATATTAAATACTGTAAAAGATTATATGCTCTGTGCTATCTGTAAGAGATAAATAGTTAAAAAAGAAAACAGCACAACTTTGCGATGAATGGTTCAACGATAAAAGTTTCAAAATTGTTTTCCTAAAGTTTATTTACATATATTTTTAATTATTCTTTATCGACTATAGCCACAATAGACCCACGATGATTACCTTGCTCGTTTAGAATGATCTAGGTCCTCATACATAAATAGAAAGACAGCAACACTGATATGATTTACCATATCAGTAGAAGCAAACAAGGCAAACTAAAAAAAATGTCACTATCCAAATTCTACAAGTAATAGCTTCCACATCAAATCAGAGACCTTTTTTACGACGAAACTAGCAAAGTATTCACGTGATCGTAAGTCATATGCTTGCCCATAAAAAGTGCTGATTAAGATCACGCCATATCACATTACACTCATCGCCTTAAGAAATAAGGAGTGAAGTCTCGTTACCCCAGTTTTTCACTTGCTTAAAATGCCATTCTAACCGGAACACAGTAATGTTTGACAGCTGTAATAGGAGCTGTGGTGGTACCTACTTAAATGCCGGAGGCAACAAAGACCTACTAAAGTTCTCCGTAAAATCTTTAGTTAAAAAAAATTATGAACTCTAACAGCGCGTATACTTAATATAGAAATGTTTGTTACTGCATTGTAAACTACATAACTTTGCAAAATAGTTCCCCTTGTTATCTAATTCATGAGTGCGCCAACATTGACAGCAATTTATACCTCAAGGCAAACGTTGCAGAATAGTTCAAATTATCTGAATATCGGCGCTTAAGTAACGTGTCGCCTGGAATGGTTGCGGCTTTGGGAATTGCCTTTTGGTTTGGATAATGCTACGATTCCCATTTTTAGTGTTACTGTAATGTCACAGTACAAAATGAAAATTGTTGTAGGCAGCAGTTTATCATATTGTATAACATCAATAAATGTAACGAAAATAAAATCCAAAATTCTATAACAATATTAAATGTGTAATATCTATTCGTTTATGTTATTAATGTTTCTAATAAATTATTCTTATAATTTGTTAAAAAAGTTAATAAATGGTATGAATCCACATTTCTTACCTTGACCCGATGTTTAATTACCTACAATTAGGCCCCAATATTCATTCAGCTGGCGACCTTAAGTTAACGACAAAGTTGTTGGTCTTTGCGGCTGAACTAATGTGAAAACTTTTGTTATGATTTTAAGTCAAAGTTTTCTTTTGCGTTACGGTTGGAGTAACTTTTATAAACAACGTTTGTTTTAATTTTGATTTCAAAATTTTATTTATTTAATGTTTACACATATTATTACAACGCCACGTATTCTATTTTAACTCTCTAACCTCTTTAAAACTTGTCAAATTTACAGGTATATTAACTGAGACAGGAATTTGAACCTCAAGACAAACGATGCAGAATAGTTCAAGTTATTCGAATATTGAAGCTGAAGTTACGATGTCGTCCAAGATGATTGCGGCTTTGAATATGTTTGAAATATTTGCTTTGTATGTTATATAAAATTCTCATACAAAGAATTTCTTAGTACCCTACACTAAGAAATTTGAAATAGTGTATTTTTAAAGGTTTTTATTGATTTTAGATAATGTTGAAAACGTTACGGTTCAACAAGTTATAAAACATTTACAGTAGACACTTAAACATGGACTGTTTAATGTAAACAATGTTTTAAAATATTTCGAAGCATCCTTTGTTACTGATGTCTTATGAAAAGCTCGTATTTTTCACCAAATGAAACGTTTTTTAAACTAAATCATCGTTGTTATGAAAGAACCTTTACAAAGATTACCCAAAATGAACAGAGACTATAAAACATTACTAAAATTGACTTTTATGAATGAATTCAGTAAAAACTTTTATTTTCATACATACATATATAGGTCCTTATGATATATATAATAAAATTTTTATAATGCGGTCTGAGTCAAAATTCTAAAATTTCTTTGACAGGCGTAAATAATTTTAAAAAAAATCTATTGCAATAAATTACTTTTAAATACTTACCCCTCTTATATGCACGCCACAAAAACATTGTTAACAATTTATTAAGATCATAAATAAACACAAGTGCGTTTGTTGTATCACTAAATAATGGCGTGTTGCACTGCCAACTGCAAAAAGTCCATTAAAACTTTCAGCCACGTTTATAGTAGACGAAATTTCCTTTGCTAATCATTTAACAGCTTAGAGCACTAATCCTCTTATTTTGTTCTGTTTTAGAAGCAAATACTATTAATATATCCGTTAATTTGCTTTGTTTTAACAATATTCTAAAAGTCCCAAAATAAAGAGAAAAAAACACTATTCCAATGTAGCTAGCTACGTAAATAGTTTTGTTTTTCCTTAATAAAATTGGATTACAATTTTACTTATTAAAATTGTGTGTATGAAAGAGGACAAGTACAAATATTTTATCAGAACAGACTTAAAGCCTAAATGCATTTAGGAAATGGGGTCTATACTTCAAAAAGTGATAAATTTATGCGTGTGGTTGTTATATTTTTATACGTCATGTGTTATTTGGTTTATATTAAATATGATTAATTTGCTATTAAAACACTTAATTGAAATTTTAACATATACTTCTTAAAAACTTTTTTAAAACAAAACTAGAAAATAACGTTTTTACTTTAGTAGAAAAGATAGGCGAGACTGGAAGAGAAGAACATGTTGTGCCGACCCTAAATAAAGTGGGACCAGGGCAGGAGAAAGAAGAAGAAGACTTTAGTAGAAAAGACATTTTTCAAAAATTAAGTAGCTTATTTAGTTTTTCCGAATAGTCCTCACTATGCCAATGCTTATACAGATACACAATCGTAATGTCTATTTATTTTTGTCTTAACTAAAATATATCTCATTACATTTTTAGTTAGTAATAAGTATTGTCATTGTCATGTATTAGTTATCTAAATAAACTGACAGGACTTATTTTAATCGCGCCATAATTTAGCAAAATAGATATGACCCTAAATTGTTAAACATATACTTATTACACTCTTTTACTTTCACAAGCAAAATTACAGAACAAATAATTAATATTTAAAAATTTTACGTAAAAAGTACAAAATAAAATTATTTACGTTCAACACGCGAAACAAATTAATGTATATATAATAAGACAATTATGCATTTGATCAGCTTTTGATGTAAAAAAAAAATCGTTTACGATATTGAATTGTGTTAAATACAGTTTCCTGGAAATATTTAATATAGTGCCCTCTATATCTCTCATTGGCTATTAAGGCATATCAAAATTTGTTTATTGTAATAGAAGTACTTACTATTTTCTCATCTAATTGCACAATGTTTTAAAATTCAACAATACGTTAAGGCTAAAGGTTTTATTATCTATTTTTACCATCAACATATTAATTTTATTTAATATCTGTAGTTATATTCTGAACTCACCGCCCAGCATATTGAGTGTAGCTAAACCTTTCCAAAGTTCTATATAAGTACCTACAACATCAGACATTAGTTAACTAATTTGATTAACAAATAAGTTTCTAATTGTAAAGTTTGGTACTATGATTCAAATTCTGATTTTTAATAGTTTTGGTAAAAAACTTCTCCTTCGTAAATTTCCACATTTAATTCAATAAAATATTATAAATGTATATATATTATAAAATTAAAAGAAAGTATTTTTGAATAAAAATTATATTTTATGTCTGTACATGACCAAGTAAGATTTACTCTGGCAGTTTACATTGAAAAATTGATTTTAGTGAAACGGGAATGGGGATTTTCGGCGCGACGCTGCGTTGTGTACGTAGTTTCGCGCCGAAAATTTCTAAGCTGTTATTATACTAAAAAATTTGGTTTTAATGAATAGTATTCTATAACAAAGTGTAAATATTAAGTTACAATGGAGATTTGGATTATATATGGAAAGGATTAAACAAATAATAACAGAAAAATCGAAACGTCTGGATTGTACTCCCCGGATTGATTAATTGGATCGAACGGACATGCTTTTGATTTTACCTTAACATAGGATTTGAAACGGGCATCTGGAAATATAAGCGGTTTTTATTTGGATTCTTCTATTATTGCTTATCGATTTGACTTCGACCAATTCAAAACTTCAAAGAAATGGTCTTATGACCGAGAATAATAAGACATAACAACAATAAGGCAAGACATGGCGCCGGCCTTACAATCGAGATCAATGAAGACGTGGCTTCGGCCTTTAAAACTATCAAAATTTTAAGATAATTACCAAAAATAAGACCTGGCTGTATAGATTTAAGTCTTTTGCCTTTCCCTTCAGGGATAAATTAATCATCATTAGTGAAACGTATTTTAAGTATATGACAGTTATAAGTTATACTATGATTCTTTAGATAAATTAATATTTTTAATTAATAAAAAGAATAGTGAAAATATGGCTTATAGTCCCATACATCGATTTCTTTTGAGATCTATCGCTAGCCGAGGTGTTATGTCTATGTCAGAAATAAAACAAATATTGGAAAAATTTGCAGGTTTAACATTATTATCATAATTTTTTGAAAGTCAATTAAATACAAATTTCTTAATTACTTTCTTGTTATAACAGACATTGACTCCTCTACTAAAGATTTAATTAAAGACATAAATGAACAGATAGGACCATTTCAACAAACAATCAAAATAACAAATGATGAATTTACTTCTGAAGAATTTGCTATATTTCTATCGTTGGGTTACGATAATGCTACTAAATCTCAAAACATATTCTCTGCAACAGAACTGGAATATTTTAGAATGTTAATAGAACAAATAATGACCATAACAACCCGACAAATAACAGGGATTCATGCAATGAATTTAGTGAGCAATATGAAAAATTCATTTACTAAGAGAGATGCACAGGTATTTAAAAGTTTGAAGATAACAAGTATTGATGGTTTTAATGTGATTTATGAATTAAAAGCTTTTAAGTGAATTATCCTCCTAGTTATATTACAAGTTTTATATAAAATATTGTCTATATGTGTAATCATATATAATTATATAATGATAAAAGTTACCTAAAAGAAAACTTATTTTTATAAGGAAGAAAAGAAACATTTTTGACTTGTAAACATTACTGATTTCTTAATTATTTTTTTTCAAAATTTCAGAACTTACTTAATGTCTGGTGTCATATGCATTATTTAGACAAAGTTGAAAACAATTATGCGCTGGGTATAAGAGCCATACATGAATTTGAAGGTTACTTACGAGAACACATGCCTGACACAATTGAAGAATGTTGTCTCTGTAAACAGATTGTATTTAGGGTAGGTGAATATTAAATATTATGTATTAAGGAGTTAATTGTTGATGTGGAGTAATTATGGGGCACTTATTTCTTTAATGTTTCTAGGCTGATTCCTTTGTGTATCATAATTTTTCTTCAGGTTCATTTTTTCATTGGTAACAAAAGAATCAATAGTATCTTTTCTTTCTATGTTTAGTTAAAAGTAATTTCTATAAAAATATTTGTGTATGAATGCTGTATAACAGAATCCATTATATTAAATATACAAGATATAACAAAAATTTAACTGTTTTGTGGGAGGGGGTTAGGATGATGCTTAGTGAGACACCAAGTAGGATATTGTTCCAAAAAATGTGCATCAATTTTTATGCAACTGGTATCCTATATATTATATATTAACCTTTACATCCTATCTTAGGCAGAGAAATTTGGCATATTCCTCTTTTTAAAAAGCCTATTAAAAAATGTCAAGAGACATATGAAAAGTAACATTATGTATGTGTTAGTGATAGATATTTAAAAACATCTCTTTGTCATCAGCCAATAGATTCCACTGCTGGACATAGATCTCCTTCAATAATAGAGAGATTTGGGCCAACTCCCACCACACTGACCTGATGCAGGTTGGTGCAGAGCCAGAGCCTTGCTTATTGATTAGCAGAGTGCATCACAAGCAGGTGAGGTTTGCTTGGGTGCCATTAGTTGTTGTGTGGAGCCTTTTACACTGTAAACAGTTAAAAACATAGAGGATTTTTTAACTACTAACCTTAAAAATAGAATTTTATAATGTGTGATAATGAAATCAATAATGAAATTTATTTTAAATGTTATGGTTTATTATAAATAATTAAAATTTAATACAAGGATCTTGTATCTACAACATATAACAATCTATGTAATGTTAAAAAATCTTTTATTCTGTGATATTTTTCTTTATCATTATATTTTTCCTTCTCCAGGGTTGCAACTGTCCTGCTTGTGGATTGGCCATTCATACACAATGTCTTAACAAATGTTTACAAAAGATTCAAAAGTGGCCTTGCTGCAGGATTGACTTCAGTAAAAATCAGTTGGATCAGCTTAACTGTGAAGGGTAAATTCTCTTAAAAAACTTATAATTTTTATATCCTTCTTAAAGATGTGCAAGGTTATTCACCTGATGTTAAGTTATACAAGGGCCTAAAACAGTGTAGCATTATTTACAATGATGAAAACTACACCACATGTTGATAGTTAGAACGTCTCCAAAATCTTTGTATACGATTTATTTTCGGTTTGCGTAAATTCACCACGTTTCTGAGTACAGGGCTCAACTGAAATGGCTACCTATACGGAGGCGTCGGGATATGCACGTTTTGTGTTTTCTTTACTCTTTACTGACTAGTCCTCACGCTCCTTCATATCTCTGTGAGCG
>DWLS01004582.1:0-13779 GCA_018246255.1 Pachliopta kotzebuea | reverse complement strand
TATCCCTCCACAATCATATCTAACATTCTTCTTGTTATATGACATTCGTCCCTTCGCATAATATGTCCATACCACGCTAATCTATTACTTCTCAACTATTTTATTACATCATATTTGCTTTAATTATACGTGTGTAATAATTATTTAATAAATCTTAAAACAACACAAAAAAATATCTAAAACATTTTTTTTAATAAAAATGAAATGATCACCTGGTAACACTTTGCAGTATAAAGACTAAAATCTGGATATGAAGATACAAAAAGGACAAAATATCCTCTTAAATAAATATTGGTTAAATTTTAAATGCCTATATGGTCCAGTAGCTAATTAATTGCTTGAAACATAGAAGTCCTTGTTTTGATTCAGAGGCCATCTCATGCTTTTAAGACATTTTTAGAGCATTTTTTTTTATTTGTAGTGCATAGGTTGTACAAAAACCGATAAAAAGAATATGTTTAATATGTTATTTTAGATGCGCTTCCTAAACAATAAGCTAAATCAATGGATTATTTAGAACTGATGATGTACGACAAGCTCTTAACATATTGCAAATAATTTTCTATTGCAGCAGGATGTTCATTTGATGGTGAGTAACATTCATTTTAATGCAACGCTAGTTATGATGTACACCACACCACATTGTTCAGACATCTTTAAACTAGATAATAATAATTGCAAACTGGCGTCAGAAATACGAGCTTTGATGGTAGGTAAGATGTTCTCCGACAGGACACCTACTATCAATATACTTTACAAGAAATTTTAATAATAAAATCAGTAAGAACTACACGCCTACAATAAGGGAGCAAATAATATCTACAATATATTCTCGACACTTACGCAACTATTATAAATTTTCATAATACTTTTCAAATTGGCCCGTACACATAACAACCTCGCAACGAATCCCATCATAATTTCCATATATAAACTCTTATTTAATTTAACACTGCATTGGGACGGAACATAAACAATTGTCGATTTTTTTTCTTATTTTTCAACACCTTGGTCAGTAATATTGAAATAAAAAAAATAAACAATATTAAAACTGACTGGTATCAACAATATATGTTATCTATGAAGTTGTTATGTGTACTTTGAATCACAAATATTCTTCTAGTAATATATATTATATGATATTAATGCGGTGAATAATTCTCTTCTTCTTTCTCAACTACTCTCTCTTTCATGTCTCACAATGAACACTATATAAACAGTGTCACTTGTACTATAGGCTTTAACTACACTTTACTTCAGTCACACAGACAATAAAAACTATTTTTCATATACAACATGCAATTAAAATAAAAAAGAGAAGTTGCTTCTATTAAACGTTGTGCGAGTACAACAATATCGCTGCAGACAAAATCAATATAAACGCCATATCTAAATATCTATTCTCTTATAACGTATCTCTAATATATAATAATTATGTATCTTAAAATGAAATTGCACTTATAAATATCACTTACACATATCTAATACTTATTTCTTCTCCATTAATAGCAATATATCTGATATTTAAATGCAAATTTTTAATATATAAGCACTTGGAGTACTTATTTAGTAGGTCAACACATCACTTAGTCCGATCAATGTATTAAGCTTCACTCATTGAAACAAACTCTGCACTTTTAACTTGGGCAAGTATTGAGGCTCCTGCTTTATAATCTTCACCTGGAAATCAGAGCACATTATTCACATGAAAACATGAATAGCAAATTAAAAATTCCCATAGAAAGAATAAAGGATTTTTCCGTAAAAAGACAATAGTGGTAGATTTCTACTAGAGACCGTCTAGGTGGGTACTGAAAATCATTGAAACTGATGTACTTGAAGTTAGTTTCCTCTGAATATCTTTCTTCATCAGGTCAGTAGGGATCGAACCCACATCTCTTCATTAACTGTTTTTTTTATTCGACGAGACGAGCGAAACGTTATCCTGATGGTAATGCAGCGCTAGTTAAGATACTATACACAGCAGCACATTGCGCTTGTTGCCTTGAGACATAAGATATTAAGTCTCGTTATCCCGGTAACATCACTACAAGATTATACAAACTGAAACATAGTTATGTTTCCATATCGCTGTTTAGCGGCCGAAGTAAGAACTGCGTCAGTACTTATCTTCACTGTGTGCGGCAAAAATACCATCAGGCGAGGTAACAACGATCTATCACCAGTAAGTTTACTACCACCACACTTATAAAATAAAATATACCGCTTTCAACACATTGATATTTCATTATAATATTCTACAATCAGAATCTTAAATTACTATCTACAGGAACTTCAAAAGAGCTGAAACGTGTAGTTGATAGTAAATAACACTGATCTGACCAGATCAATTAAAATCTCTGCAGCAGCGATAGAGCTATAAACATGGACAGACACTAATTTTGAAGATAATTTGTTGTTTCTTATACACTTACCTCATCAAACACAGTATCTTTCAGATCCAGAGGGTCTTTTAAATTCTGAAAAATAGGAATATGTAGATTTAATAAATAAAATACTATTAGAACTTTCCCTGGGAAGCTTTGAGACTATGTATACATAACATAAAAACGAGGTGTTCCCTATGCATATCATCAGTCTGATCGTCAACTCAAGTGTTACAATTCAACATGAAAGTGGTAGCTAGCTATACGGTTTCGTAAAATAACCCAAAACAAAAGGCTCCGAAAGCAAATCAGGGGTCTCTGTATTACAGGCCAGGTAGGTAAACATCTATTTATGTACTAAAAAATCTGATTTAGACATCAGTGTTTTAAGATATTAATTCAATTATTAAAAACCATTATAATAATATATTGAGTTTACTTTAGGCGGGCGGCCGCGGCGAGGCGGATGCGCGTGCGCACGGGCGGCGAGCACGCGCAGTTGGTGCGCGCGCAGCAGGTGCTCCGTGTGCTCCCGCGGAGAACTGAACCGCTCGCCGCACGACGAGAACACACACATGAACTCTTGTTCTATAATAACAAAAATAATTAATTATACACCGACGAAATAGTGGTACCAAGCCGTGATAGTTCCTTAAGGCGTTCGTACACTATACTTCTGGAAGAATTGCAGATTCGATCCTCGCTGTATTTAAGTTCTCGAAGGAAAACATCGGAACGAAATTGCTATCTGCTAACCGGCACCTGGCCTATATAGGCTGTATATACAGGCCTGGCATATTAGGTCCTTACATATGAAATTAGCGTTTTGTACTAACCACTATGATCTGAAATATCTACTCTTTGGTTAAGAACTTCAAATTCAAATTTATAAATTCATTTAGCTGGTAATTTTGAGTTTTGAACAACAGTTATTTCTTTGTTTTTTTCCCTGGCGTCGCTTATTACTGCACAATGGAAAACATCAAATATCAGTATATTTACGAGTACTAGTTCTACCGTGACACCAGTGCTGCAGAAACAGCTCGAAGAATGTTTTAATGTAAGTATTAGAGATTGCTCGAAGTGACCAGCAGAAGCATTTGAAAGCATTTCTGGAACTCTGCTGTGCAATAGGGAAGAAAGAATATTGTAGGCGTTTCATTCAAAGTAATAATGACAACATGTTCCCTCTTCAGTTACTTACTGTCGTCTTCTTGCGTGCCATTGTCGAGGTGGCAGGTGCTGTGCGACCGCAGCGCAGCCTCGCTCGGTAACACAATACCACATACGCCGCACGCATGTCGGGGCGCGCTACGCACCGGACTCCTCATGTCAGCGTGCACCGTCCGCCTGGATAAAACTTGCAATATGAAGGAATTCAAGAATGGCCAGTCTGGATATTTTTTTATTATTTTACGTAAGGATAAGACAAGCAAGACATTCCATGGTTAGTAATATGCCTGCTTGAAACAATATGGCACTAGTAAATACGGTATACCCTGGTAATTATCTAGAGGGACAAGACGATAAGTTTCACTACACTGAATCATTCACTTGCTAGTAACTTTATAATGATTGCACAATAACTTAGACGAACTCTGGCAACCGAGACCTACCTCCAATAAGAATGTAATCAATACATTGATTACAATATTTTGGTCTTAGATGATGAAGTTCAACAGGGATCGTACCTATTTCTCTGTAAAATGTTCAACGACTCGATCGTATTACAAACCGAGGTATAACAGCTCAAACTGAATGGAGTTGGAAAAATAATATACCTATGGCTGTACATGTGATTGCGCTGCTGAAATTTCTCTCCGCAGACAGTGCAATCGTAAGTGTTCTCCACGGGACGACCGGTGAGATGCCTTTTGCGATGCTGGTTGAGATTCGTCACCTAAAAGCCGAATCATTTAATAGAATATTGAATTATATACAAAGGAGAGGACAGGAACTACTAAAGATTAGCTCTGTGTTCTCTTTATTTCTTGTCTTTTCTCTCCATTTTATTTTATCGTTCATGTCTTTAACTATTTATTATGTGCCACGTTTTTGCATGTAATATTTTTCTGAACTTGTCTGGTTCCCAAAAAAAAATAATATTGTTATGAGTTCTTCAGTTTAGTATTTTGTCCTATCGCCCATGACTAGTGTGGCCTAATTTATATAAATTGATTTATAATCCTTTTTATTGGACAGATAAAAAGGTAACTATAATTTTAAGAGTTAATTTTCTACACTATGTTATTGTTACCAGCAATGCAAATTATTCTATATACTGTAAGATAAGACAACGCCAAATACAATACTAACGTGATTCCCCTCACCTGAGCGGAAGAAAAAAGAATAAAGGCATTTACACCACTATTTCTACACTCTGAAGTTTTGAGTATAAAGTTACTTATGGACATGAAATAAAGTTACTTGTGGGTAAGATTTGTCACATCCGGTTTCTGGACACACGTGGGGCCGCTCGCCGGTATGCAAACGCACGTGGTTATTCAAATTCGTCACCTGATATTCGACAAGTTTATCAAATAGTGTTTATTATCTATCTACAAAATTTGATCATAGGAGTTTCTTACAGGACCACACCTTGTGTTTTTCTGTGTGTTCGAATCAGGAATAAGGGGATTCAAAGCATTGTTAATTTAACTGTGGCAGAGCAATGGTTAACCACATGCATTTTAACTTGGATAACGCTGGTTCCAGGGCCACTTATTGTAGAGTTTGGTTAGTGGTAGGAATTTTTCGAACACCCATGAGAAACTATACTTCTGTGCCGAGTTTTAAATGTCAACTTTGAGAGCTAGAGAATTTAAGGCAAACATGGTTCATTCGTTACTGCCACACTGTTATTACCATAACAAATAGAAAACACGTCTTAGCTTAATTGAAAAAAAAATTACTTGAGCGTAAGCTTTATCACATCCAGGTTCCGGACACACGTAGGGCCGCTCGCCGGTATGCAAACGCACATGGTTGTTCAAATTTGTTACCTGGATAGAAAAAATCAAATAAACTCTCAAACCTTATCTGTCTGTCTATAGAATCTTAAGCACATGCTAAGTATACGGCCAATTAAAATTGTAAATATTATTGATATCGTTAAATGGTGCTTGATGTGTGAAGTCAGTATATTACACACAACATATCAGAATTCCAACATATAAATAGTATAAACAAGAACATGGAGGAAATCAAGAGTTAAAGTTTAGTAGAAATATTAGCCTTATAATCCTTCAATAAATACATACCTGGGTAAATGCTTTCCCACACTCTGAACATTTATAAGGCCTTTCATTTGTATGAATACGAAGATGTGCCCTGAGATTGTTTGACTGGGAAAATGCTGAAAAAACAAGAAAAATTCAGTTAAAATGCATCAGCATACTTTTAGTCTTACTTAATCATACAAAGAATTAATTAAACTATTCTAACGTAAAATTAATACTATACAATTTAAACCAATAAAATATTATCTGGTAATAACAATGATCCTAAGGTAAAATGTTTCTTTTACCATGTGTAAAATACATATGCAAATTCAATATGTTTTAAATTCTTAGTTTTGGTTGCAAAATTTTAAAAATGAAAAATACTGAGCAAGTATATATAAACGAAGATAATATGTCGGAATAATTATTAGGTCATATGTATAGTAAGAAATATTATTCCAAAAAAAAAATGATATTAGTAAATGCATAAAATGTTTCCTTTTTCAATCTTGTATTAGTGTTATTACATATTTAGTATTAAGGAAAAGTTTATGACTATAACTAAATCTTGATGAAAAATCAAACATTTATGTTTACACAAAACTAACTTTTATACTTTAGTCCTATTAGGATAAATGTGGCAGGTGTCTGATGATAATTTTTGTCACCTTAGTTGTTCTGTGACTTTATAATCAAAAATATCATTCATAATATACAGTATTATTAAACTGTACAATTTAGTTTTATGCCGTAATTTTTTTGATAAATAATTTATAGTTAATAATTTTTAGAAAAAGAGTGGTGAAAAGTGAAAATAAAAAATAATAATTTTTTCTATCCTTAATTATTATTTATTTATTTTTTTTCAAGTCAACATATGATAGAAAAAAATATTTTAATACTACTTAATCTCAGAAGTAAACATCATACCTTTATTGCAATAGGTACAGACAAAGCGCCTCTCAGCACGGTGATTGCGGAGATGATTGTGTAGTTGCATGCTTTTTTGAAATGTTTTATGGCAAATACCACAGGAGAGGCCAGTTTCATTTAACTCCTTCAACTACAAAAACATTGTACATTAAACTATTGTGAAAGTATACATAGAGAATTAATATCTGCTAATGTCAGCCATATATTTTCACCACAAGACATGATAAATATTTTACTGAAAATCTGTTAAATATAATAGCTTAATTACTTGATTGTCTAAGAGAAGTGGGCATTAATTTTGAAAATAAAAAGTACTTAACAATGTTTAAAGTAACAAAAATATTAAAATTGGTCTTAGGTGTTTTGTAAATCTAAAGAGATTACAACAGGATAACATAATACAAAACATTATAGATGAAAGAACACATTGAACAATGTGCGAATAAAAATTTACTCTTAGATAGTCAAGTTTACAAACGTATCTCTATTCTGTTCAAATTTAAATATTTAATAATATTGATTTTTAACAAACAAAAATAAATTAGTATGTTTAAACTTTAAACCATATATTTAAATTTTTGTACCTCTTCGTTATTGGATGGCCTTGGTTCTGTTACTTCTGATGTATGGTCACCAATAGTTATTTCTGGTACAAGAGGCTGACACTTGAAACAAGCATAAACACCATCTTTTCCCGTTTCAAAGAGTTGCTGAAGATTAAAATAGTAATAACATATTTAGCAAATTTTTTATTCCAGGAATTTCTGTTATAAACAAGATGCAAGTATAATGTTTAATAAATTTTACATTATTAAAAGAAAACAACATCGATATACGTTTAAAAAAACTGAGCAGTATAAAAAAAACAAAGGTTTATAGTTAGAAGCGGCACTCCATGAACCAAGAAAAAAAACGAATGTTTTCACAGAGCGCAGCGCCAGACGTAAAAAAAAGACCGAGAGACGAAAGAAGATAAAAAAAATAAGGCGGGCAGGTTTCGAACTCTAGTTTTTTTATTGATATTGCTCACAATCAGCTTCGTATATCACAAAGAAGTTTTAATAAATATAAGCGACACTATTAAGAGAAAGAATTTGAAATCTAATAATGTTATTTTTATAACAATCTTGTTAAGAAAACAAAAAATATTGACTGAGTTTTGCGATATAATGGCCATAAAACACGATTTTAACTACTTACGCCTGCGGGCTTAAAGCATATAGCACATTTGTCCATATTGAAAGATTTTTGATTCACTCATACACTGTGTGCAAATATATTTCTGTAAATATTAGTATTTTTCTCATTATACGATAGCCCGTCAGAAAAAGGACAGAGAGAAGCGGGGTGGGGCACAGAGGAGCAGGGGATAAGGGAGGGAAACGCTAATCGTAGAGTAAACACAGTCCAACTAATACATTGATTCTGTACATAATAAATATCTGTACGAAATCCAAATAAATACATATAATTGAATTATTTATTTGTAATAAAAAAACATTTACTTAATTGTTACGAATATTTAGTGTCACGAAATTAAATCAAAAATCATAAATTCAACACATATTAATAGAAATTTTATTGGACAGCTCATGATAAAAAATTACTTAGAAGATAAGAATTCTTTTTATAATAATTTAAATTACAAAATTATGTTCAGATTCCATGACCTAGTTTCCTTTGTCATATACAAAATATTGAATTGACAGTTGACCCCGTTTAGTGCACTGATCTTTCAAAAGTTAACATAACTTGTGTTAAAAATAATTATTTTAGAGCTTATAGGTTTCTATGTTAACTTTTATTTCGAAATAACTTGTTTAATAAATAACTATAACTTTTATTGTACACCTCCAATGTAAACCAGTGCTTAAATCTTTTCTTTTTCTCGTCCATGAAAATTCTTCAGTAGTTAAAATTTCCTGTAGTACGTCGTAAACATGTCTGAAAAGCCCGTTGTGGCCAGTGGCGCCCAGCCTATAGTTAAAATTGGTCATTATACATTAGGTGCTACTCTAGGAGTGGGTACATTTGGTAAAGTAAAAATTGGTGAGCACCATCTTACCAAGCATAAAGTTGCTGTTAAAATCCTTAATAGACAGAAAATTAAATCATTAGATGTTGTCGGCAAGATAAGACGAGAAATTCAAAATTTAAAACTTTTCCGTCACCCGCATATTATCAAATTATACCAGGTAAGCTCAAATTATTTTATGTCTCAGTTTTTCTTTTGTGTACATTGTGCGCATGAGATTTTTTAGAATATTATAAATCTTCTATGTAGGTTGTTACCCATTATGTTATATAATTTATTTCTTATAAGTATAATGGAATATGACTTATGTAATGCTAAAGGAATCGTTACATTCCTTATCAATAAAAGCATGTTAGAAGAGATATTGCAATTATATTAAGGTGTAAATAGAATTTTTAACTTATCAAATTTCTTTATAATTTTTAATGTCTTAACTCACATTACTGTTATTTTTCATTACAATTGCCTTATATAAGACAAAACAATATGTAATGTTACAATAGATTTTATAATTTTTTCTGATCTATGAATAGTTACTTTGCTTTTTTATTAATCTACTGCTAAACCAGTATTTACAGTACAGTTTAAATAGTAATATATGATAGCCAGAATTTTCTCTAAAGAATTTAAGAGTATACTGATGTAAATTTGGAGGAGGATCTTAACTTAGATGCAAATATAATTTATGATTCAATAATAGTTGAATAAATAGATTCCCTAATGTACTTTAATATTTGAATCATTATTTATCTTAATGCTTCAAGCTTCTATATTCATCTTTGAGTCAAACTGACTTTGTTTTATTTGTAGGTGATATCTACACCAACTGATATTTTCATGATAATGGAATATGTTTCTGGCGGAGAACTCTTTGACTACATTGTTAAAAGAGGCAAACTACAGGAACATGAAGCAAGAAGATTCTTTCAGCAGATTATCTCTGGTGTTGACTACTGCCATCGTCATATGATTGTTCACAGAGATCTTAAGCCCGAAAATCTACTCTTAGACCAGAATATGCATGTAAAGATTGCTGATTTCGGTTTATCTAACATGATGATGGATGGGGAATTTTTGCGTACTTCCTGCGGATCCCCAAATTATGCAGCACCTGAGGTAATTTTACCACTTAAATGTTTAGTTTATACCCCAAAATTTATTTTATTTAATAGCTAAGCTTTTGACTTAACTAATATATAGGGAGTACATGGTCTTAAAAAAATCTTCAACACACTCTCCATATATTGTGCAAAACTATCTGAAGGTTAAAATAAATAGCAATAAATATTCTTTCAATATTATTTAGTACAGTTTTTAGATTCTTTTAATAGTTTTAAGTATAAACGTAATATATTTAAAATATTTAAGTAACTTAAACTGTATTTATGTTTGAATCCACATTTGTTAAATCTATACTTTTAGTTCCTTTGTTGTTTATAAAAAAAAAATCATAAATTTCTATCCTGATTCTGATAAATATAACCTAATGGTTAACTTGATAAAATTGATTTAGTCTTATTATTTAATATTGGTTTTGTTTTTATTTACAATGATTTAGTGCTTGACTCTATTTTCATATAATATTAATTAATGCTGAAACTGTAGATATGTAAATATCAGCAATCATTCATTTTATTTGTTACAGGTTATATCAGGGAAGCTATACGCAGGCCCCGAAGTAGATGTCTGGTCCTGTGGGGTTATTCTTTACGCTCTGCTGTGTGGTACATTACCATTTGATGATGAACATGTCCCCACATTGTTCCGGAAGATCAAATCTGGAATTTTCCCAATTCCGGAATATTTGAACAAAAGTGTTGTCAGCCTGTTGTGTATGATGTTACAAGTGGATCCGATGAAAAGGGCAACTATTGAAGATGTTAAAAAACATGAATGGTTCCAGAAGGATCTTCCGGACTACTTGTTCCCGTCTCCAGTTGAACAAGTAAAAAATTTATTTTTTATAATTTTTTGTTTATAAAAACTTTATTGCATGACCTAAAACTAGAGTACAATAGGGGGAATTAATGCCTACAGGCATTCTCTGCTATTCAACCTAGGAGGTGGAAAATGCTGTGGTAGGTGAAGTCTCAAAGATATATTTTATGTTAAAATAATAACACTAGTCTTTATATGATACATACATATACTTACATATACATACAATTCTGTGCATAAATACACAAGAAGGTAAAAATACATATACAAATACATGAAAGTATATAAATAAAATACATATATACATAAATCAGTAAAAACAGATAAGATAACCTAATCCTGTGATTCCAAATAGTTCCTTTCAAATCTATGAACATATTATTTATTATATTATGTTAATTTTTTTAAAAATGCTGTTATAATTATTGAGTAGTATATTTGGTAACATTGTTTTTTGATCAATACAAGTCTTTCACCTAATTATTTTTGTGGTCATCCAAAACAACAAAAATGCATTAATATGTATGGTTATAGGACAGTAGCATAATCGACTTAGAAGCGATAATGGAGGTTTGCGAGAAGTTCGGTGTGAAAGACAATGAGGTCCACAACGCGTTATTAAGCGGCGACCCCCACGACCAGCTTGCTATCGCCTATCACCTTATCATAGATAACAAGCGAATTGCCGACGAGGCAGCGAAAGCTGAGATTAAGGAATTCTACTTTGCAAGTAAGTTTTAAAAACTTTGAGAATGTTATCTACACTGACTACAAAATCTTTCGAAACAAATTTACACAATAAAGATCTTAATAATTGTTTAGAAGAATGTGGTATGTGGCAACACAATGTTTAGTAATCGTTGATCAGGTACTTCCCCGCCAACCATAACGGAGAGCGGTCGTCCACACCCAGAACGTATAGCTCCGCTAAGGAGTAAGGAGTCTCCTGCTGCCTTGCCGACGCAGGATAAACAGAGAGGCACACCCGTCAAGAGGTATGGGATGTACTACTATTTTATTATCCCCAATTTTTTGCTAAGTTTTTAGGTCAAATATTAATTTTAACATTATATGTTTAACTGGTGGAGGGACTCTTGCTGAATGCCGTCTAGATGGGTACCATTGTAACTCTTATCGTAGCTGGCAAATAATAGCCATCAACAGACGATTGACGTCTACTGCTAGACATAGACCTCCTCGAATAACAGAGAGGATTTGGGCTATCTTCCACCATGCTGGACCAATACGGAACAGTGAGGAGCCAGAGCCTCGTTTGTTGATTAGTAGGGTGCAATGCGAGCAGGTGAGGTTGGCTCGGGTCCCGTGAGATGTTGCATGATACCCTTTACATCTATTATTGTGTTAGTAAGTAAATAGTAAAATTGCTGGGGAAAGGAGACTTAACAGCTTGCCTCAAAGCGACGTGTGCAACGTGGTGTTGTGTAATCATCGTAACCAGCGCCACGTTGTTATTGGCGAGCGTATCACTAACTATCAGGAGAACACCTTGCACGACTCGTTGCCCCGCCAAATAAAAAAAATATGTAATTTGTAATATTTTATATTGTTTTAATGCAGAGCAAAATGGCACCTCGGAATAAGATCACAAAGTAAACCCAACGACATCATGCTCGAAGTGTTCAGAGCAATGAAAGCGCTCGA
This sequence comes from Pachliopta kotzebuea, assembly GCA_018246255.1. Taxonomy (NCBI): domain Eukaryota; kingdom Metazoa; phylum Arthropoda; class Insecta; order Lepidoptera; family Papilionidae; genus Pachliopta; species Pachliopta kotzebuea. The sequence continues at coordinate 1,603 of DWLS01004582.1, read as the reverse complement.
TTATGAATGGAAAGTGATCAACCCTTATCACGTGAGGTAAAACCTTTGTATATTATTTGTCTATTTTTTTTAAGAATATTGTCTATGAAGCTTCTGTTTTTCAGAGTGCGCACATTAAACAAGATGACCGATAAGTTCGTCAAAATGTCACTTCAACTTTACCAAGTGGATTATAAATCTTATTTGCTCGACTTCAAGTCACTCTCCGGCGAAAAGGAGGATTCTGACGACGAGGTGACTTCTCCAATGGTAGCTGCCACCACACCACCAAACCCTCCCACTATACCCACCAAGCCTCAGGGCCATCACACGATGGAGTTTTTCGAAATGTGCTCCGCTCTTATTATTCAACTGGCTCGATAACACACTGACGCTGGAATGTATTTAGGATATTCATATATCCAAATGGATGCGTGGTACAAAAAAAATAATTATTTAAGCATAAATTAATTTATTTATGAATATTGTAATTCGGCACTGGACTTAGGTTTCTTCTTGAAATTACGGTATTAGTTAAACATCTTATAACGGTGATAGTAGTTTGTAAGACCGCAGTGCGCTTTAGAATGCGAAGACGAGGCTTCCATCCTCGTTGAACTTGAGCTTCCAGTTAACGAAAATGTTGTGAGGTTATCGATATGTTCCAAGAACTGCTAGCATGGTCAACCAAGTTTGTAGTTAATGGCCTTGCCTCTCTGCATTTGAGAATCAAGCCCGAATTGATGGAATAATTAGAAGGTGGTTTATTATTGAAGCTTCTTTTTAGAGGTAACATTGAACCTTAACGTAGCAACTATATTACTTAAAGTGTGAGTTGTAATTTATTTTGTACTAGATGTAACATGTTGATGAAAATTAGTATAGTTTGTATATTTAATAATGCGCTTTACGTCTGAGGTGCCTTGTATACTGCTGAAATAAAGCATTTATTTGGTACAGCTCATCTATATATCTATAGTCTTTTCGCCTAGAAAGTTAATTCTTAGTCGACTTTTACTACACACCGTGTTTACGTTCTGTACAGTATTTGTGTAACCATTAGATATAAAGTTTTCGTGATCAAACCCAAAAAAATAATGTAAAAAAATGTACTAAACTAAATATAAAGTTTGTATAGGAATTTAAAATGTTAGAAAATTTACTAACAGGTAATAGATGATGGTAGAAATGCTTCTAAAAATGTCTACGTCTAGTTAAAATTTAGTTAATTATTTTATTGTGTGCAATTAAACTTAATAAATTAATAAAGCGGTCAATCGTAACATTGTGATTATGGAATATATTTTTGGCATATTAATGTTTTGTTTCATTTAAAGTATAATTTTAGTTTGCAAAAATTGCTCAATTTTTTTCATCGGCTACGCAACGAAATGAGCGAGGTGTTCATGTGATGGTAAGTGATACTCATGCCGGTAACAACGTGGCGCTGGTTAAGATGGTATACACAGCACCGCAATACACACGTCGCCTTGTCACATAAGATATTAAATCTCGTTACTTCAGCAATTTTACTAAGGATACTGAACTGGGAACTTCTGATCACTGTCTGGTGAAGTCTGTGTCGTCTTATTCCCCTCCCGATCCGGATATACATGGAGTTAGG
>DWLS01004581.1:0-13781 GCA_018246255.1 Pachliopta kotzebuea | reverse complement strand
AAAATAGATACTTATATATATAAACCGTACCTTAACCTAATTCCGTACTTGGAGTACGAAAAACGAGTCGCGGTGGCCGGGCTATTTTATTTTGACAGTTATGCGTTGGTGTACCAGTTACCATCAGTGTGAAGTCCTTTTTGTGTCATAGCTACCTCAAAAAGGTTTCATTCAAAATCCTCTGGTTTTAAATTTATAACTACTTCCTCCTTTAAATTTTTTTACAGATTAATGTTTAACGATATAAATTGTAACTTCGATGAACTTCTAAAAAGCCTGCGTTAAAATAAATGAAAAGATTCTACTTTTAATTCACTAAAAATAACTTAGAAGTCATGTAATAGGTGCTCAAAACATACTTAATTAAATATTGAAATCTTTTTTTGTTTAATCAACAAAACATTGAAAAGGTAAGCTGTTATTTTTAAGAAATGTTCTTTACTATATTGTTTTTAAAGTTTATTTGAGTATTTAATGAAAATACTTTTCATTTTCCCATTTTCCATTTAGCTAAGAAGCAAAACAGTGTTTCGAGGAGTAACAAAAATGGGACCGAACAGAAAAAAAAGAGTAAGGGCTCTGCTCATAACGAAAATGCTGGCAAAAAGGCTTCATAACTTTTATTATTAACATTCAGGCGATTCCGAATTTACAGCCTAGACGTCTAGTCTGCACGGTGAAAACTTGGCTACATGAACGTTGTTTGTTGTTTTCTTGTACAGTTGCTGTTGATTTTATCTACAACTGACTAACACTTGACCTCGGTTTCATATCATTTTACGTGATAATGAGGCCAAAATGGTGAATCTAAAACTTATCATCTCTGAGAACTTTTCCCACGTATCTTACCGACTATTTTACCCATCGATCAGAAAGATAAAAAAGAATGAAACTAACTTAATATTTTGTTATTAGAAATCTTATTAAGATGCTTCAATTTTTTTTTTATTTCATTCACTCCTCTTTTATACTGTTTTAAACGTTAGTTCATAATAAGTTCTAGTACGTACAAGGACACAAGTAAGTTTAAAACACCTGCAATCTTTAAAACACTTTTGTCATATTGATAATATTGCTATGTAAAAATGGCAGGCGTTACTTCAAATTAACAATTTTGAAAAAAAAATTGATCAAAAAATTCGAATTAAAAATTTCTGATCAAAAATTTTGTTGATCGGAAGTCATTGTTTGTTAATTTTTTATATAGACATATTACAATGTATATAACAAACATGTGTTACACCAATTTTTTAACATATCTGCATGTAAATATTTGAGAGCGATATATGTATACCCACACTTCAACTGTGATATTAGCAAAATTATTTACGACCATATATTTGTAATACAATAAAGTATAAAATATTAATATACATAGTAATATTACAAAGTATTCATTGCTACCTGGAAACGTTATAATGGTTTATAGTCGTGGTTATATTTGGCTTAAATTGCAAGCTGGTTTTCAATAAAGTTCCCTTTAACCTCGCTCGGTGTAATTACAAAGATACAACAATGTTTCGGATTTCTGGAGGCAGGCTATTTATAATCTTAAGTTAAGAATAATAGTAATTTGTGGAGCCATAAAAATTGTGGTATATCGGTAACCAGCATGCTCCACGTGGTGAATATGACGATTATATCAAAAATTGAGGCAAACAGCAGAGAGAGAGGGAGGATCAGCGATCATCAATTGGTTAAAATAATGATGATTCTTAAATTAAATCTCGCGCTTAAAATATCTACTATAAAATTTTATTATTAGTAACAATAAAACAAAAACTCAACACAATTTACATTTTATTTACACATTTGTTAGTGAAAAGGTGATATTTAATATAAAACAAAAAGTAATTTTCGACATGGCACTGATTATTTTTTGTGATGCAAGTAAAAAAATAACGAAAATAGTTTATTCAGACACTTTTAATTTATACTAAAATTTTTGGTACACAGTAAAACTTTTTGTCTAACGAATATTTTCTTTTCTATTACTACACAGAATCCGTTTTTTAATATCTAGCCTCTTTCAGGCACTTTGTCTGGGATATTTATCTGGAGAGAACTTCCACATCCTTAACTGATCTATTTATACCAACTTCTTAAATCAGATTACATGTACGTTTAGTTTGATTAAATACTTCACGTTGACCGAAACCGGAAATCAAATGCTACATCAAAAAATTTTATTTACAAATATTACTTATTTATATAGAATTATTATAAAATCACGGTTATTACACGAACTCTTTTTAAAATTATTCCTTCCAGAATTTGGTATGCAAATGTTTACACAGTATATGTTGAGCGCATATTAAGCACTGTACACAGTAATTAGCGCCTTGTACCCAAAGTTCAAATAAATGAATGATGGTACGCACATTATTATATTAATATTGTAAGTAGTTTAAAGGTTACAATATAAGGGTGACAGCTTACTAGTTATAAGAAGAGCTAAGTATTAAACAGATTCTAATTCAATATTCTCATATCAGTGATATGTAGTAATCTATTCGTGTACAGCTTTAAACTAACTATATTAAAATGATATAATACAAGGTTTTTAAATTTACATATTCACATAAATATGTTCCTAGATAATACGGAGGAAGTTAAAGATCTATATGAAATCAATATCCTAAGACGATATAAGTCCACTGCTACATATAGAACTATCTTAAAATCTCCACATCAGCTGTTTCCTGCAATCTTTACTTTATCACCGCCTTCATCTTTATATATTAGTAATAGATATTTTTTATAACAAATTCCTTAATTTTCATTAAAACTATTACTATTAAAACTGATAGAAATATATAACAAAAATATATCTGTAATTTAAAAGAGTAAAAAGGGTACATTTGTATCAAAATACTACAAATCTATGCTTCAAACGTCCTCAAAAGTTTATGTTACATTAAAAACTTATTAAAAGATAACTTTAATGTAATTTTTATCGTAACAATAATTTAAAATAAATGAGAATTTAAATATAACTTAATTATGTTATAATAATAACTAAACTGATGATATACAAAAGGACAGAAGTGAGAAATTTTAATGTTTCAGAAATATTATGCGGTAAGTCAATAATTTTAGAATTTTTGATTTTAACTGACTTAGATTTTGATATTTGAGTACAAATTTTGATTATTTATTTAAAAAAAAATATTTTTCTAATGTCTCGATGATTAATATTTTCATTGTTCGTTGAATAAAGGATCGAACATAATATTTTATTCGGCCACAACTAGAAATCTTAACTTCCAGTAAAGATAAGAATATTTCTTGGATTCTCTCAAACATATGTAAAAGGTTAACTAGTGCCGAAACTTGAAGATGTAAATATGGCTGCTATACCACCCCAAATCAACTGGATGAGGCTGGCGACCACCTCCAACACGAAAACTATGGGCCCATCGCGAGGTGTCGTCGTATCATCGTAATCCTCATCATCAATATTGTCAAGTGTAAACGGCAATTCACCATCGATGTCCACATGTTCCATCGAACCGTTCAACTTCGTCTTCTCATTTTCAGACAGATAACTGGAGAATAATGTAATCTTCTCGGGTTTCCGTGTGTCCTTTTTACTTGCACCTTCATTGGAGAGTTCCTCCACGTCCCTGTCCTTCGGTATCTCGTTGTTCAGCGGGTTCATGTCGACCTTCGTGACCTGTTCCACGTCATCGACGATTTCTATTCTGTGAAACGGTCTCGTCGTTGTCGTGACGTTCTTGTTAAGACCAAACAGACTGGAAATAGACAATCTACATTATCAACTTACATTCTCACTGTAGATATCAAATAATTTACTGGGGTATAGAGACTTTTCTTTTAAGGTTTATAGCCACGCGATTTGATACTTAAAACTCGTGATATTAGTTGGTGTACTAACGGCAGATACATTGAAAAATTCATTGGTGTAGGCCCGATTCGAACCTGGTACCTTCGGAGTGAGAGGCTGGTGTTCAAACCATTAAACTATCATGACTTGGGGTATCGACACAACACGTTATGTCAAAAAGCGGCGAGTTCAATGTGGTGCTGTGTATACCATCTTAACCAGCACCGCGTTATTATGGGCTAACGTATCACTTACCATCAGTTCAAGGCCATGCTTGTCTCGTCGCCTCATTCAATAATATTAATAATATTTGTTTTATATGAAACGTCTAAATTTAAAGAATCTAAAAACTTACTAATAACAACAAATTTAATACTAAAAAGACTTTTTTATACACTTCTCTATTAGGGTTAAATTACAAGTACACTAAATTAATTTTATATGAAAAAATCCGTTTTTATTATAAATTTTCAATAGACTATGAGAATCTTACAAAATATCCATTTTATTTTAAAAATTTTAGTACTACATATTTAATAACTAACTAGTCCTAGAAATATTTTTAGCTCTATACATTCAGTTAATAATAAATTCTCCATTTAAATAAATCAACAGTTAAGTTCTCCCATTGCTGGGACTTTACAAGTCCAGAACTCAATTTGTTTCATTTTCATCTTCTCTGGCTTAATTCGAGCTTTTTTTTTGGCGTTTTCCTTTCAAGATATATTTGTGTAACTTTAGGATTGATGGGAATACTTAATCCCGAAGGTCAGGTAAAGATCGGTAAGTTAGAAAGGGTCACCTTGTGATTGATCTTTATTTATGTAACCAAAAATAGTTATTTGAACCAAAACCTTTCAGTTTGAGATTAATTTTGACCTTTTTATTATAGTATGTACTAAGAGTACGAACCAACAAAAGGAAAATTGCTTTCGCGAAAGAAGAATAAGGCGAGTCTCCGACTTTCCTGTTGATAAGAACGTAACTAACTTTGTAATTGGTGACGTAATCCTCTTGGCCAAGCCGCTGGTTATCAGGTACACCAGTGAGTTCTGCGGGTTGTCATCCATGGGTGGATTCTTCAAGTAGACGCTCACCACCGAATCGTCTCCAGTTACTGACCGGCTGCCGCATGGCTGTGATGTCTGGAAAGAAAACAATTGTTATTTTATTATGTGACTTACGCAATGGTTATTTTAGACTACTTAGGATTTAAGGAACCAGTTACCACAACCATAAACAGAAATCCTTACTAGTGGTAGGTGCTACTGGTGGTAGGTGTCTGTTGCCAAAGACTGTCTAGGTAAGTACCACCGCAGCTCCTATTTCTACTGGCAAATAGTAATGTGCAAAACGTTAATGTATTCTGGTTTGAAGAGTGCTGTATGATAGAGAAATTACTGGGATAACGAGACTTGACAAAGTGCTATGTATACCGTCTTAACAAGCGGAATTGTATGAGCAAGCGTCTCAATTCATCAGGTGAATGCCTTGCTGATCTCGTCGGATAAAGAAAAAAGGGTTGCTGATAAGCTTAATAGGAGTTTTAATAAATTTCGATTTAAATGTCTTAAACAAAACAGGAATAATCTCAGCATTAGCACTCAAAGGGATGTAAGGGGTCCCAACAATTCACGGAACCCAAACCAACCTCACCTGCTTGTGGTGAAACCTGCTAATCAACAAAAGAGACTAACTCACCACCAACCCGCATGGGGCCTGCGTGGGAGACGAACCTAATTCTTTCTTTATTGGAAGAAGTCTATATCCAACAGTTGACATCTGACTGATAAAGTACCCAAATGCTATATATAATAGCTAATACAGTGATGGTATTTCTTCTATAGTTTATTAGATTTGTGGAAGATAGATAATATCGCCTTGGTTTCAATGTTAGTCGACCATTACTCACACAACTCACGTACCCTTCATTGGGCTCACTCGATGTAAACAACCTATTGAATAACTAGGCCACAGTGTGTGTGGACTGAATTTCTTATTTCATTTTCTTTTAATCATCCCCCCATTTATTACTTATGTTGCCAGAAAAAATATATAAAGACTGAAAAATTAATACTCTTATTTATTTTAGTTAACCTTTATTCATACATCTAAAATTAGGTTCCAATAGGCGGACTTAATGCCTATAGGCATTCTCTACCAGTCAACCTAGGAGATAGGAGATGCTGTGGTAGGTGAAGTGTGAAAGGTACATATATATACTTACATATATTTTTTATTAAAATAAACCAGATTAAAAGAGAAACAGGTTAAAATAACAGGTAGAAAATTAGTCTATAATTTTCATACTGTATAAAGGTTAAAATAATTTTGTTTAAACAGTACCATACAAAAAAAGATATCCCCTCCTCATCAACCCATATATACCCAGCGTGTTGGAAAACGGCCCAAATTCCTCCACTACTTTGTGATTGGGGGTGGCCTATGTCCAGCAGTGGACCTCTATCAGCTGATGAAGTATACAAAAATTACTTTATTCTGCAGCTGTTAAAATTTTTAAATTAAATAGTCCAATATCATTAGGCCCCAAGATCGTGAATTGTGGATGCTTTGTAAATATCCTAAGTTACATCTCAATGTTACTGGTGAAAGCACTGTGGTTCCTGAGACCGTCTGGGTAAGTACCACCGCAGCTCCTTTTGCAGCAGACTAACTATACTATGCAAACATTACTGTATTCCGGTGTGAAGGGTATTAAAATTACTGAGGTGACAAGACTTAATACCTTACGTCTCAAGCGCAACGTGATGCTGTGTATACAATTTTAACCAGCTCCATGTTATGGGCAAGCATATCACTTAACATCATGTTAAATCAATTATCACCAAGTTAACATCCTACTCATCTTGTCATCTCCTATGGAGAGTTGTAACTAGTGGATGAAGTCCAGCATTTATTGGTATATGATAAGAAGTGGAGTACATAGAAGTCGATAACATAGAAAGAGTGAATGTTTTATATATATTCACTTCAACCAATTCTGATTGAACCGGAATTTAAGGAAGCGTAAGGTTTTTTTTCAAATCCTTACTAATTTGTTACTATTTCGTGATCATTGATAGATCCTTTAACAACTAAAACCTCAAAACGTATAAGTCCAAAATAAAAACTTAATAGAAGTACCAATCAGACGAACTATACCATACTATATGGTGAAGATATTCAAAATTTTAATATTTGAAGAAGAGGAGATAGGGATCAAGTACACCATTTCCTAGCCGTTGTGTAACTGCTTATTGAAAAAATCAATCGTTACCATCAACGTGAACACATAACCTAAATATTGTAGTGGAACTGATAAAGACAGGTCCTTGGCGCCAATGCCAGCTGGATCTGAATTCGAGACACGTAGACCATACCATCCTGGTAGCACGGAAAAGGGCAACATCGACAATGGCACATTTTATTTTATTGTCCCATTATTATCGTTTGCTTATGATTACACGTTTATTTTATCCACCCCACAATAGAGATCGGAGAGGAACAAAGGTTTTTGTCTATGCCAAATTTAATGCAATACTGAATGGATTATAATGGAGAGATTTTGTTATTATGTCATCGAGATGGAAGCTGTAGATCATTCATGACGCCACAACAGCCGTGTGTTCCGTAGATCATGAAATTTCCCCAACGCCGTTTCAGTAACTTAGACGGAATATTGAGAGTTTGATACCCTCCACTCAAAAACAAAAAAGAAAAACAAATTAAATGTAAATTAAAATATAAAAAAGGAAAAAAGAAAGATTGTCATTAAAATAAATGGCAATTTAAATACGAGAGGCGATGTATAGAAGAAGAAATAAGGGGATGTAACAATGGTATCAAAGATAGAAGAGCGAATGAAGACACTAAAAATAATATATAACATAGGAAATAGGGATAAATAAAAGAAAAGAATGAAAAGGTAAATAAGGAAAAACAAAAATAAATACAAAGCAAATAAAATCAGTGCTATTGCTTTATCATGAGCAATACGTAATAACTTAGTATTAGTTTAATTTTTAAAGGTTGTATTCTAATAATTCATTTATGTGCTTACACAGTATGTGATAAATTAGTTTTTATTTCTTTCTTTTAAGTAAGGGTCCAACACAACAACTCACGAGACCCTTCAATTGCTAATGAGGCACCTTGAGAAGCACCAACGAGGCTCGGGCTCCTCACCAAACTGGATTGGGCCAGCGCGAGATGGCCTATTTTTCCCATTATTATGGGATGCCCATGTCCAGTAGTGAACGTCTATCGGCTGATGATGACTTTTTTAAATAATAATCTAATTACTTACATTGCGACTTTTTATTCCATGGTTCGTATGTTTTCATGTAAGAAAATTTATTATCAGGTCCTTTATAATATTATTAACTACAAACTTAACTAAAACAGTTAACATTATAATGGATAAGATATACAATGTTGCCAACATTGCTTAAAAAATATAATTTACCTTTGATACACTTAACCTAGTCCTGAATTTAATTTGGAAACCATGTATTTGAAGATGGTGCAGTAATTTTGGATACTTTTTAATGAGTGCCTAAACATAGAGATAAAATTATAGCATCGATATACAATCAGATTTATTTTCTCTAAATCTATAATCCTGTTCAGACATTTCTTTTAATCGTTAACCACATAATAAAATAAGAAAAAAGGAAAAGGAATGATACAGATCTTGAAGAAAACACGTAACACTTTCTCCTCCGTGCTTTATAGGAATAGTACTGTTTTTTCTAGTTTACTTTCTACAGTTTAAGTAACGAGTCAAATGTTATAAAACTGGTCATGTAGGCTTTTTATTAGACCTTTGACATATAAAGAAAACCGTATTCTTTAACCAGTATCAGATGGCGTGTTGTAAAGTTCTTCATATTCTATCTGGTTAATTCATATCCTCAATCAGCTGCCAAAAGAATGCTTAATCCAGACAGCTAAGGTCGGACCTTAAGGTAAGTACTTAAATACTTTGTTGATCTTCGGCCTGTCTCATTATCAAGTGATGATAACGTTAAGTGTTAGGCAACAAAAATAATCATCATAATCTCGTTTCAGTCTAAAGTTAAATCGTCGAACAGATGCCTATATTGATATATGAAATTTGTATATGAAATAACTTGATTTATAATATCTTCAGGAAGTTCTTTTGATACTTAATGATACGACTACCCATAAAAATGTGGTGGTAATGACAATATTTGGACAGCACTACCTTTTTTATATAAAATAGTCCAGGATAGGATTCCGCTAATGCCGCTGCGATATGTTATGATAAGTTACTACGTATTAATGCCTTGAATATATAAGGTAATATATATTTTTTTAGATTGGATTACGTTCACCAAACTAAATTTAAAATAAAGCATTCAAAGCATACAGTAAAATATTAATTATAGTATAAATAATATCAAGTTTATTCAATAAACGTAAAACAAGTAAATATTTTCTTTATACAATCACGGCCGTACTTTTGATCAATCGTTTGTTTTCATGTTTGTTGTTTAATTTATAGTTTTCTGTCCTAAATAAATACGATGCGATGAAAACGACTGAAGACAGTAAATATTACTAGGTTTAGTTTCGCTAAGAATAATCGTTCTGTTATAAATTTACTAGTGGTAGGTCTCAGTTTATGGCGACCGTCTAGGTACCTAGGTACCGCTACAGCTCCTATTGTAGCCAAGAAACGGTAGTATGCGAACATTACTGTGTTCTAGTTTGAAGGGTATGCTAATAAAATTACTGGGGTAACGAGACCTAACACCCCAATGTCCCAAGGCGACGAGCGCAATCTAGTGAAGTATATTATCTTAACCAGCGCCGCATTATTATGGACAAGTGTATCACTTATCATTAGGTGAACGCTTTGCCAATATGGCAACTGTAACACAATTCAAGGATGGCTCTGGGCTTCGTTCATCTTTAGTCTGCTTTATTAAAAGTCTTTTAGGAAAAACCAAATACTTCAAGTATATAAAAAAAATTTAAGTAAAAAAATAACTATCGAAAATTTCCAAAAAAAAACTTATTATCAAGGTTTTTTTATGCTCTAGAAGACGAGACGAACAAGGCGTTCACCTGATAGTAAGTGATACGCTTGCGTATAACATGGCTTTGGTTAACATGGTATATACTGTCACCTTAATACGAAAGGTGATATCGTTACCCCAGTAATTTAACGAGCACACAGCACTCAATAATCGATACACAGCAATATTTACACATTACTATTTGCCGGCTGCAATAGGACCTATGGTAGTAACTACCTAAACGTCTCTGGTTACGGAGATCTACCATCATTAAGAGTAGCTCCAACATTAATTGGTATATAAATAAAATAAATAATTGGCAGTTAACGTCTGTTCGATTTAACTGGTATATAGCAAGGTTACTGTGTAATTCATATCTGTAACTTATAAATAAAAACCCAGGGTTGTTTCTCAGAAGGGTGAGAGTTAAATAATAAATACATTACTGCCCAAGTGAGGGTTAGGGGATATCATATTCCTTGGAAAATTGTTCCTGGAACCTACCGGGTACCCCGCATCTTCACTAGCAAATCTTGTTCAGAAACCACTTCTAATTGAACTATCACTGATTTTTTTTAATATGATTTAATTTACTAAACTGTTTACTTAATTTACAGCACATATATTGATTTAGTTTTAATTTAGCAGAACTATAACTTGATATATACATAACAAATTCTATTAATAATTAGCGGTTCTACACAACGACTCATGGAACCCAAACTAACCTCAACTGCTAATCAACAATCGAGGCTCTGGCTACTCCTTAACACTCATTGGGCCAACAGGGTGGGAAATGGCCCAAATCCTCAAATAATTGTAGAAGGCCTTTGTGCAGCCGTGGATGTTTATTGGTTGATGATGACGAATAAATTATATGAATTGTAGTGATGTATCAGTACAAATCTCGCCACATATATATATATATATTTAAATAATAGTGATCATTAATTAATAATTTGTCTTACCAGTAATCCGAAAGCGATGAAAGCGATGAACTTCATTTTCGAAATAGTCGCCTAATTGCCGCAAGTCGCTTCTTGTTCCGCCCAAATCTCCAAAGTTTGTACAGGCGGGCTGCGCGCGCGCACATCTGAGGACGAGTGCTGAGTTTCTGCAAACGCTCCGTCCAACCATCGGCATAGGGTAACCCTTACAACGGAGTACCAGGGTAATACAGTATACATGTTGCGAAGAAAAAATTCGGGATATTTTCACTTTTAATATTTTATTTAATTTCTTCAGAAAACCAACAACATACACAATATAAAAAATTCTATAAATATATTAAGAGATAAAGCTAATTAGAGGTTTCCATATATAACTTAATTATACATTTAAAATGAAATTTCAAAATATCGCTTACATCACATTCTTTATTAAAAATATATTTATTTATATATACAAATAATAATCCAGTTCTCTCTAGACTAATAACTATTAAAGTAACAGATTTATTAATATCAGCATTTTTTTTTTTAATTCAGAGTAGTGACGACACGAACGAGACTATCACCTAATGGTGAATGATACGCTTGCCTATTACAACGTGGTGCTGGTTAACGTGGCGTACACCACATTGTATTTGTTGCTTTGAGATATAATGTACCTCGTTACCCCAGTAATTTCACTAACATACAGCATCCTTCTAACCGGACACGGTACTATTCATCGGTTCCAAAAGGACTTGCGGTGATACCTAGCTAGACGAGGTCCGACAAAGAAGATCTACAATCAGGTATTATTTGGTTTTTTTATACTGTTACCTCTCAATATAACTTTACAGCTAATAATCTGATGTGGGGTACATTTTTGTTATTATAATAGGCAAACATTTGACTCTAATTTAACGAGGTGTTAATGAGGCCGTAGAACATGAAACCTCAACCCAAGATACCCTGGCACCCATATTCTGATATTTGCAACACAGCAATGCTGTAATGACATATTTACAATATATGGATGGTAGTTGTGTATGTGGGTTCCAAAAAACCTGTCTCCCAAACTAATTCCTCCCAAGCCCTTAATCTAAAAGAAATTTCCACGGAAGCAGTTAATATTAAAGTTGCTTTCATTTGTATATGATAATTAAGTACTATTTTAAGTTATTTTATGTGTTCAAATTGTACTTAAACATTATCTTGAAAAGGCCTAATATATATGTAAAATATTGCATGTATATTACGAAAGAATTTTAGCGAGGTACGAACATTATCTTCGTTTCCGTTTACCTAGACTTATGCTGAAACATAATTAGAAGTTGAGGAGTACAGAAAAACCTAGACCTCTTTATTTTCGTCGACTAACTCACAATATCCAAAATTTTTAAACCGTTTTATCCCAGATTTCTCCACAGCAATAAATAGGTCGTTCTAAAACACCATCCACTTTCCATCAGGACCTACATTCCATCTAAGACAGGTTATACATCTTCTAAGTATATCGCCTGTCTAAATCATTATTTATTAGCTCCGTAAAAGAGAAATATTCATTTTTAATTTTACGTTTTTATACAACAAAATTATAAATTAAAATTCCACAGAAAGAAAGATATATAGACGAATTTATAAAAGGTTTATTGCTTGATAAATTTCTATCTTTAATTGGACAGGATGACCGGTTTTAAGTCTTTTTATTGCTAAATATTTAAAGGATTTCCTTAACTAATTTACCATATAATTCACGATTCTCAGTTATGTATATTATTTATTTTTTAGACCTTGTATGTTCTTAGTTCTGACCCCGGCCTTCTCTCAGATGAAGCAGAAGCTAAATTCCGACACTAAACAGTCAGTCAAAAGCCCTAGAAAACTATTCTAGAAACATATTGGTTTATTCGCAGTGAATTTGTTTACTCGCACAAGCTCGACTTGAATCAAACTCAAGCACCATTAAAGCCGTATAAAGACCGTTCGACTCACAACTGTGGAGAGAATTCATATTAGAGGACAACTGAGTAGAACTTTGATATAATGTTTTTCTCTAATAAATTCTCCGGGAGTTCTCTGATGAAAATTATCCGTCTTTATTAAAAATACCTGGACACCCTATCGGTGTGACCTCAACGCGTGCGCATCTCTTCGTGATCGGTTAATCAATGAACTGCATCAACGTACACCGCGCTCATTCATTAATATTACAATAACATTACTTAAAATTCTATTGATTTTCAAATAGATAATTATGTTACATCATACATTAGCTGATATTCATCATGAAAATTAAACGATATCAAAACTGATATACATCATCGCCATTTTACGAGAATCAACAACCAACGGAATTAACACAAAATTAAATTCCACATAAAATATACGTATATGTATTTTGATCAAGATTAATAAATTATGATAATAAATTGTGTTGAAAAACACGAGAATTGTTTCTCGAAGCGGTCTCAAAGGATTAATTCGGCTAAACAAAATGCCGAATACAATTGTTAAACTACGAAGAGCATCAAGTAACAACTCCGCCGAAACTCCGCTTAAAGATATCAACAACGGTTGGTTAGTCCGCAAATTAAAAAAGTTTCTCTCTCCTAGTACAAATGTTGCCAAATTGCTTAATCTCGAAAGTTACATTAATACTTTAAGCCTTAACAGTTGAACAACAGCGATAATTTCTCACGCAATAGAGAGTATATATTTTTTTATTCAATTACCATTTCTATATGACAATAAAAATAATATATGAAAAAGCTGCTCTCCTAATATTCCCAGTACGGGGAGACGAAACGAGCAAGGCGTTCACCTGATGGTAAGTGATACACTTGTCCATGACAACGTGGCACTTGATAAGATGGTATACACAACACCACACTGCGCTCGTTGCCTTGAGATATAAGTTGTTAAGTCTCGTTATCCCAGTAATTTCACTAGCATATAGCACCC
>DWLS01004580.1:0-13781 GCA_018246255.1 Pachliopta kotzebuea | reverse complement strand
TTTGCGCCGAGTGCTATTTTAAAAATTATAACGAGCCCGCGCTCTTGCAACGAGAGAGTCAAGGTCATTTATTTTTTCGAGAGTTTAGTTTGTTCAAGAGTAAGTTATCGCACGAGCAACATTAAAGCAGTACCACGTATACCATAAATATAGAAAAAAAGAAAAAAAAACCAAATTTCATACACAAAAGGAGAATCACAAGAATAAATAAATAAGTACAGAGTATTGCGACATGATGTTGAACAGGCCTCAGTATCATCTTCTGCAGCAAGTTTAATACTGCAGTGCTGATATTATGTAGAGCCTTTGCAAAGATTTAAAAGACATGGATACAAAGGAAATCAGTAAATAGGTAATACACAATTAAATTAACAAAGCAATATCTTGATTAAATGAAACAAATTTCGTTTTGTTCCTTTAAGTAATAAAATATAGTACCTAATAGGTCTATGTTGCCATAGACCATCTAGGCAGGTACCACCGCAGCTCCTTTTGTACCTCAAAAACATTACTTTGCAATCATTAACTGTTTTCCGGTTTTTAGGATGTTTGTATGCTAGTGAAATTGCTGGGGTAACGAGACTTAACACTTTGTCTCAAAAAGTACTATTTTAAGCAGCGCCTCGTTCTTATGGACAAGTGTATCAGTTACCACTAGACGTACGGTTTTCCCGTCTCATCGATTGGTAGAATTAAATAAATGTTAAATCATTTTCATAACCTTTGTGAAACTAACTGCTAGTTCTGGATCATGCTGGTTTTAGAGAGATCGTATTATTCAAATACAAAGAAGTTCTCTTTCAAATCAACGATAAATATAGTAACTTTGTCGTCCTAACTTTCGAAGGTTAATTATTCTCAAAGAAACCGAGTGGCATGTCGCGTGGGATAACAAACATAATGCTAAACTGATTATAATGACTCACAGTGAATTACTCCAACGCAAACTTTCCACTCCGAAACTCGTGCTATGCTATACTCAAACAAACTACGACATAATAGTTAGGATTAGGTAAGATGTTGGTTATTTTAAGGACTATACAAAAAATATAAACTAAGCTTGTGCTGAGCAAGCTGGCAAGTTATATAAAATGCGATGAGCTATTATAATGAAACGCAAAGACGCTGGAGACGTTTCGGTATGCAAATGACGAAGAGCTCTCTCCTGAAATAATAGATTAGCCCATCCCGACTCCCATGAGCTTTCACAGGCACAAACGTTTAACCGTTAGGGTTATATAAAGCAATTACCAATTTTATCTCTATTTATGATTAAGAGGAGGTAGCTTGGGTAGAACAATTCCGAAAAATTGGAACTCATCTTCAATTTTCATCATTGGAATTTGAGCTTGCTTTACACGTATGCATTATCCTTAAAGAGGTTGGTGGATGGAGAATGCATGTTTGCCTTGATTCTAGGATATTGATGATAATTATTTCATACTAAACAGTTATCGCTAATTCGGCGTGGAGATCATAGAGTGAGGCTTCGCTCAGCAGTAGGTGTCATCCGGCTGACAGGAATATGCGTTGTAAATAAATATTCTCCACATAAGTAATTAACAAAAAATTTACTTAAATTTTTTGGCTCTTAGACTTATTTATGCTGTCGCATGGTAATGTTAAGAAGTCTAAAATAGTCTCGCCCACGCCGTCTGTGGGCCATCCCTTTATAGCTGACACGGTTGTCTGTATATATCCTTTATATGTATATATGTATTTGTGTTCCGAGAGAACGCCGCAAATAATCACCTAGATTCCAGCTTCCGGCTCGTCCTGTTGGTGGACCGATTAAGATATCTCGCGTGTTGTTTATTAATTAATTTCATTCGCACTCTGAACATTTACTAATGCTTCAAGAAACTAGTTTACATCTTATTTAAATTTTTGTATAAACATGGAGACGGTATAATTTTATAGTTTACGTTTTTGGTAAAACTTCGTTTCGTCGGGGGTTCAACCTACGTATATCAAAATTATAAACTCTGTGGTTTTAAATTTTTCGCTGCATTTTCTGCTTTTCCAATTAATCTCATTAGTGAACAATAACCAGCATACAATAAGAAGATCCAACGTTACAGAATTTGAATAATTTTCATTGTTCATATTAATCGTTCTGATGACCTACTTCTGGGAAATAATAGAGGACCACGAGTGTTACATCGTTTCGCCTCCGATACTCTTTTCAGAAGAAAGATAATCGCAAAGGACAAATATCTTGAAAATTAAAAAATACTAAAACATCAACATTTTTTTGTTGTCACGACTCAAAACTTTGTTTAACATAACACAGCGATTTCGAAGTAATGCTGTCATCAAAATCGCATTACTTATTACCTCTAAATGGTGCGATCTATAAACGATTTACTTAAAAAAGTACATTATCTACTGGTTCAACCAACTTATTGTGTCTTCACTTAATACTTACTGGCTTACTTGTGGCCTTAGTGACTTCAGAAGGCAGAGCGATCCGAAATCGTATCGCTTGAACTGTATATGATTTCTCATCAAAAGTGGTAGTGTGTTGTGGTGGTATTAAACTTAATTATAAACAAGGCTTTCAACCAAAATGCAATTAGAGCCCGGTCGAGTTGCGTTGCACATCTTACTCTCGGAGACCACCGGTGCTATCAGCTAAACTCACTTGGTTTAGACTACATCCAGGCAATTAGACTTTTAATAGCAGATCTCCAATGCCATTATACATAGAATCAAATGATATAATTATTCCACACTGATGATAGATCCCTTTTGCCGGAGACCGTCTAAGAAGGTACCACTGCAGTTTCTATTGCAGTCGACAATAATGTGGAAATTTTCCTGTGTTCCAGTTTGAAGGGGTTTGTATGCTAGTGAAATTACTGCCTAACGTCTTAAGGGGACGAGGGCAATGTAGTGCTGTATACACTATCTTAACCAGTGGCATGTTATAGACAAACGTATCACTTATCTGGTGAACGCATTGTTCGTCTCATAGCTTCATCGAATAAAAAAATACTATTAAATATATATGTACAGTGTACATTTGTTAAATGACTACTCAATTTTGTACGCAAGTGTAGGTAATAAGATACGATAAGTTGAAAGTCCTTTAAGTTGAAAAGAATGGATGCCGTCTCGCGCCGTCTGCATCCGACACGAGTGATTGGATGTGAATTAGATGTCATTGTAATGTCGCGAAGAACGACCTTTGGGAGAAGTCTGCTTCGGTCAGGAACTGTACGCATTTCTCAGCGTTGCTTTACTTTTTTTATTCGCCGATATGAGCAAGGCGTTCACGTAATGGTAAGCCTGACCATAACAACGTGACGGTGATTAAAATGGTATATACAGCACCACATTGAGTTCGTCGCCTAGATGTATAAGATGTTGATCTCATTACTCTAGTTATTTCCCTAGCTTACAGCGTTCTTTAAACTGGAATGTTTGCATAATACTATGTGCGGGTAGAAATAGGAAAACTCGCTTTACTCTCAGGAGAATTAATAACAATTGTAATATCTTATAACATCATTACTAACCTAATGAATAGGCTTTGTTGGAAATTTAGATTCTGTGGTGATCAATTTACGAGTATTGTAACAGCAATGGTATTAATTTGGGTGAGTACACGTGTGGGAACACATTTTAACTATTTGGTACGTGTATATCAAGTAATTGTTTCTCCTTCAGTACGGTACCAAGTAACAGGTACGAAAGTTAGAATAGCATCGCGTGGCCAATGAATGGAATGCCTTGCAAATGTATATCAGTGTAGGCGTGTAGACTGGACAGACGGTTTTCCCGTTAGTTAAGTTTTTTTCGCAATAGTGGACAAGCAAGTTGCTTAGGTAATAGCAACTCGGTCACATACTTTTATAAATTTACTTAGAGAGGTATAGTCTTTATGTTTTCTAATTTGATACTTTATAATACTCTGGTGGCATCTGATTTCTAACTTGAAAGACTCTGTAGATTTTGAATAACCGCACGCAGTCCCCATGAAAATTCACTACGTTTGTTGAATATGGTAATGACTTCTATGTACTCACTTGTTATCAATTTTCGAGATTTCTACTCAGAAATATACCATAATTTACATATGTATAGCTCCAACCAAAACGTGGGCCGACGATTTGATAAAAGTCACGGGGAACAGCTGGATGCGATAGCGCAGGAACGATAGAAGAAGTGATCTTTTGGGAAAGCCTTTATCCAGCAGTGGCCGTTTATCAGCTGATGATAATGATGATACACATAGGTAAAAGCAGATGTTCATTAAATTCAATTGCCGTGGCATAATAATTTTGTCTTGCGTTGTAACGCAGTTCTGATTAAATTCCGTTACAAGTGGTCTTTTATCGATTTGCGAACCAGAATAATTATATACTATCGTCATATTGTAAATCTGTCGCTGTAATAGTATCGCTGTAATCTGATTTTCATCATACGGGATCTGATGTATTCTGGGTGAGAACACATCAACAGTTCGAGGGACATTATTATTTTACATCATCTGAAATTAAGGTCAAGTTTATAGATAAATATCATATTTTAAAAATTATTAATAGTAGATATGTTACTTGAAGAAATGATTTAGGTCCTATTTAAAACACTAGCCTTTGTACACATCAAAAAAGATCTCTTCCTTGTAAATGGGAGCGAGGTCAGTTCATACAACGTGGGTCGATGCGCATCTTGATAATAAATGCGAATTCGCGTGCCACCTGACTATTTAAATCGTCCAAACCCGTTCGCACCACCACCATACCAATTCAGTGCCCAAAAATAAACCTTGGTGTCTCTAACCACAATCGATTATACGATGGAACGGTTAAGCGTAAAAATTTCGACGCTGATGTCAGTTCGAGTGATGCCACTTCCCCTACATATATCGACCATTACCGTGAAAATTTTAATGGTTGGTGAAGTCGAACCATTCCGAAATTGCGTTTTCAGATATAAATTGATGATACCAGGTTAGAATATTTTTCGTACCACATATTTTTCAGAACAGGTAGTAAAAGTATATTGAGTAAGTGATCATATGGTTTGGGAGGTATAAGCAGTTCCATACCACAACTCACGGGACTCAAGCCAACCTCACCCGCTCGAAGTACACCCTGCTAATCAATAAACGAGGCTCTGGCTTCTCATCTACTCGCATTGGCCAGCGAGGTGGGAGATCTCCCAAATCTCCCATTATCGGGGTAGGCCAGCAGTGGATGATGTGTGCGTTTTTTTATCTTTTATGACTCCAACAAATTGAACAATAAATTTCTGAAGATCTACGTTTGCTGATAGCTGTGGTGTAATCCTAACGGAAATTGTAAAAGTTTTTTAATTATTTACTTTAAATTTTGTCAGCAATAGACAGTAATATTTGTAACCTAACCAATACGTGTTGAAAAGAGAAAATTATATAATACATTCTCCCGTCTCCCGCAGAAGGAGTCCCGCACCGACGTGCAGTTCCACCTGGCTGCGCTGCGTGGTGATTGTGAGAGACTCCGGCAGTTACTCGACACCGGCAAGGTTCACATCGACTCGCGCGACCGGGTAAGTCCCTCTTCCAGCTTGACCATCCTTATTGATCATCAACAAAACTAAAACTCTCTCATTCATGCTCGGCTGAAACTTCTGCTTCTATACGTCTAATTTCTCCTACGTATAATCTCTGCTGCGTTTCTGGACTTGACACATTGTGACTGCCTTTGGAAACAGTCAACTATTGAGATGTTTGTGAAAACGAACAAATTCTTTATCGTTTATATTGAAACTCCCAACATAATTGTTGTCTCATCATTATCGTGATCCAATAGACGTCCACTGCTTAACATAGGCCTCCCCCAATGTTAGGGCGTTTGGGGTCGTCTCCATCACGCTGGCCCAATGCGGGTTGGTAGGAAGCCACATTCCGTTTGTTGATAAGCACGGTGCACCACGAGCAGATGAGATTGGTTTGGATCCCGTGGATTGTTGTGTGGGACCACTTGCACCACTTTGTTGTCTATTTTCTTATATTTACTGATGGCTAGTCTTCGTTGCCGGAGACCACCTTCGTAGGTACCACCGCCGTTCCTGTTTCTACTGCCAAATAGTAACGTGCTAACATTACTGTATTTACTAAAGGGTGCTGTATGCTAGTGAAATTACTGGGCTATCGAAAACTAACACCGTTTATATTAATTTGAAGCAAGCATGGTACAGTCGCAAAATGTAAACGTCGGGTCAAATGGGATACTTTTCCGTTTTCCGTATTCATATTGTACCAATTGGTCATAAACAAAAATTGTTCATACTTTTATCATAATTATGTTCTTAATTACTTTGTTTATAGCATTAGTTATTTTTGTTCCAAGTATTTGGTACATTTTGGCGGAAGGTTGTAGGCAGCCTTTTCACGCCGGCCCGCTGCGTTCACCTTAACTAAATCGATACACCGACGGGAGCGGGTATAACATAAAACGTCTACGCAAAACAAATTCCCCATACTCGACATTATCGAAGGGTGTACCCTCACATCTCTGGCGGGAGTCGTGTGCCCTCCGAAATCCGCATTTATATCCTCCAATTGACGTTACATGGGTTTAGGGATCTTGGGTAACATTTGAGGCAAGGACCCAAGTATGAACTCTAAGTTATTATTACAATTTTTGTCGCCCCAAGATCTTACATGTAACTTTTAGGATATTTTACTTATTGTAGAGATAAAGCTTTTAAGCAGAAATTTACTTTTGCGTTCAAATATTAAATTATTAGATAATTGAGATTATTCATTATTATCAGCCGATAAACATCCACTGCTGGATATAGTCCTCCACCAAAGATCTTCACTCCGACCCGTCCTATGCTGTCTGTATCTATCGTCGATCGTCGGTCTACCTTGTGGGGTCCAGCACTACGTTTACCTTACTGCTCCATCGACAGTCAGTCCTTCGAGCGATGCGCCCAGCTCATTGCCACTTTAGCAATCCTTACTATTCATACTGTATCCTATTGTTTAAAGAAATCTGTATAACAGTGTCCATTGAATTTTGTATACAGAAATTTTTTATTTTAACTCAACACTCAGACCGTGGCTGTAAACAATTGTTTGCTTGTACTTAAAATAAAGTAAGCGCTTCACGGTCAAACAATTCCAATCATTCATACGCACAGACATTGAAAGTGAAGTGGGTTGAGCTCTGCTCCCAAAAATCTCTTATACGACGTGGTGATAAAACAAGTCACTCACCTGATGGTAAGTGATACGCTTGGCCATAACAAGATGCTTATTAAGATGGTATACTCTGCACCACATTGTGTTTATCGCTTTGAGACTTAAGTTATTCAATCTCATTACCCCAGTAATTTCAATAGCATACAGAGAGACTTCAACACATGCATTACTATTTGACAGTAGAAATAGGAGCTGCGGTGGTATCTAACTAAGATTGTCTCCGGGAACGGAGATCTAACATCAGCATAAAGTGGTTTTTAATACACTTAGGTGATGCACAATAATTCTGAGATTACAACAATTCACATTCTCAGTTAAGTATACGGGCATTGATCACTTAATCTCGTTATACGCGCCTATGGCGACATCTGCACTGAATCGCTGGCTGTGCACTGAGCTGAGCGATGGCATGTTGCCGTGTAAACATTCTAACTTAAGCCGCACATGTTTGTATAACTTTAATGGCACGCTCTACTTACCGTGTAGTCATACATAAAAACATATTGTTTAACTTTTAAATAAACTAGATACACCGTCCCTCAAAGCGGGTGTACAAATAGATATTATCAGAGAGAAATAGATATATCCCGACGGGGCTATGCTACATAGAAATTAAATATTGAGTTAATGTGGAAAATATTTTATATATGTTTATTTTATACATGTTTCGCCTCGCAAGAGACAGGGCAAAATGTGGTGAACTGACCGCCAACCTTCACTAGTCAGAGAGGTACATCAAGAAGAAGAAGGATGTGGAAAATATGTTAATTTTTTTATACTGATAATACCTAAAATAAAATAAAAAAAATTACATTTTTGATTTTGAGGGGATCTTTTAATAAAACCGCTTTCGAAAACGAAGACAGAAGATAGTATTAATTATACCTTTGGTAGTGGCATAGAAAAAAATCGATTCTGATTAAAATAAAATATTTTTAAAACGTTTCATTACCATTATTTACGCCGCACCATGTTTAAAATTCAAAAATATATTACTTTACTAAAAAACAAATAGCAATGAAATACAAACTCGCAACTGCTCCTGTAACTAGTGTTCTTAAAAATCTACATCGATATGTATTTGGTTTCAATTTGAACCTTATTCCAAAGGGCCACGGGTCCGGCGCGGCCGTGCGGTCATTGACCCGTGCATCAGCTGTTCGTGGTTTGTGTTTCATTGCTATTTTTTTAGTAAAGTATTTTTTTTATGAAACCATCGTTTAATTTTTCTATACTAATATGGTGGAGCATAAATAATTCTAATGAAAAATATTATTTTTAATCAGGATCGATTTTTCCGTGCCATCGTCAAATGTCTCATCAGTACTATCATCAGTCTTAGTTTTCGGAAGCGGTCTACTAATACACAGTATAAGTGGTATTCGTTATTGTGCTCTGAGTCGGTCTTCGGAGACTGAGTAGAGACTCGCAGGATTAAATAAATACAAAACCACTCACTCACTCCTAGCATTAGGTTAAGTTTAGGTAATAGTAATGTCTCAAAAGACGGGTCATCGAAGATAACATCAGAGTATACTGGTCCCACGTCGTTTAACTTCAAAGCGAATCAAAGCAACTTCATTAAACTATTTTAACCGTTTTAGTGCGGAAGAATTTTTTTATGTATATGCCAAAAGTGCGTAATGAAATGCGTAATTATTTTTGGAAAATAATAAATCGTTTTAATTAACTCTAATTATTACAAAACAAGTAATTTTTACTTACAAAAGTGTTTTTTATTCTCATTATATGAGTGTTTTGCTGCGCAAACGCCATGAACTCCTTTTTTACAAACAGCGCAAATTAAATTGAGATCGTTTAATTCCGTTTTCATTTTTTTTTTACAGCTAATCTCACACTAAAAATGAAAACAATTTTTAATTCTTCTAAAATAATACAAAAGTTTTTACCACAAATAAATAATAACACAGTGGTAAAATATATTAGTGCCGCAGATGGTGATACAATAGAAAAGGTGATTCAATTATTTTGATATAATTTTTGTAAAAATTAACTCACGCCCCCTATAGCTGTAATGATGATTAAAAAAAAATTAAAATCGAAATCTATCTATCTTGTTACATTAGCTTAATTTTTCTACCGTACCAATATCCCTGCCTCGGAGAGGGTTCCCGAGATGTACCGGGCGGCGAGTTTCGTATTCCGACGCGTCGCCACTTAGGGATTTTATACTAGGGGGGGTGCTTCACACCCCTCCCCGAGGTGGACTCGTTCGACCCAGGCACCGAGCGGGGGTTGCGGATGAACTGCTCGATGTTAGACGAGACTGGAGTACCGTGTGAAGATTTTTTAATCGGTCAGAGTCCGACACTATGCCATCGCCAGCCCTTGGCGAGGGATGTGCGTCCAGCAGCATCTTTGTTACACACGAAAATAAAATAAAAAAAAAAATCCGTACTATTATCCACGGCTCTACTAAATTTTACCAGTGTGTTTTATTAAAATTTTTATATAATTAAAAACGACAAACGAAATTAATTACAAATTAAATAAATATAAATACAACTGTTCTCAATACGAGAACTATACTAACTAACAACGGCGTGGTCACGCGTTTCCGCATTTTTGGATAGACAAGGAGAAGCGCGATCGCGCTCCTCCGCACTCAAACGGTTAATAAGTTTTCGCAAGAAATCGTTCCGTTTCAACAGTTAATTCATTTGAATAGAGACTATACAAGTGTGTCTGGTGCCAGGTGCCTGGTGCCTGGTGCCGGTCCAGTGCAGCCTGCACGTTAGAGCACACCTCGCCGAGCTGATCGCAGCGATATATTCATCACTCACTGTACAAACTAACAAATAAAGTGTCTCATTAATTTTTATTTTATTCGATGATGAAGTAAGACTGGCAAAGCCTTCTCGTGATGGTAACTGATTCGCTTGCCCATAATATGACGCTGGTTTTTTTTTTTTTTACTCTTTCCCCTTGGTGTTGTAGGTAAGGGTCTGTGGGTTACTTTATTTATTTCCTTCTTTCTTTTTATTTTCAACTTTCCCAAATTCCTTCCTTTCACTCTACATTATCTTTCATCCGTACTTTTCTTTCTTTCTCATCTTTTTTACACTTTTTGTCATTTTTATTTTTACATAATTTGCTATTTATTGTATTTTTATATACTATATACAATTCATTTTTCCACTATTTCAGTTTAACATTTATTGCTGTTGTTCACTATATATATATTTATTTACATTATCTATTTTGTCTTAAATTTTTTACACTGTTTGCAACTTAGACATTTTCCGTTTTATTCCAATTTATAACTTTCTCTATTATTTCTTTAGCAACATTACGCAGGTTAAGATGGTATACACTGCACCATATTGCATACCGTCGTCTAAGACGTTACATGTAGTCTCGTTACCTTAGTAATTTCACTAGCATACAGCGCCTTTTAAACTACAACCCAGTAAAGTTTGCATATTACTATTTGGCGGTAGAAATAGGAGCTGCGGCGATATCTAACTAGACGGTCTCTAGCAACAGAGACCTATTACCAGTAAACTTTAAGACCAAAGAGAAGAAAATAAATTTTTGTTGCTAGTTCCATCTTTTGATAGATTATATCGTTAAAGATGTTGATGAGTGACTAAACTGTGCGATAGATGGCGCTGAATTTAATTACAAGGCGTATTTTATTAAATGTAATAGTTTTTAAAGTACTGAATTATATTTAATATTACATTTATGTCAGGATGGCACGACACCGCTGATCCTGTCTGCAGCCATGGGGCATACGGCATGCGTGCAGGAGCTGCTGGCGCAGGGCGCCGACCCGGCCTGCTGCAGGACGGTAAGTCATTCAAAGTGCAGTTACAATGAGCACCACCTTGGCGTTGTAGTTCCGAGTTTCCAAGAATCATCATCATCAAAAGCCTTTAAACATCCACAGCTAGACATACTAATTCAAGGTTGTAAAAGTAAAGGCAATCTTCTTCACAATTGTATCACCACGCCATCTAGTTGCGGTTGACGAAAACTTTCTGCGAAGGTATGAAAGAGAACAGTAGAGACAGGAAATAGAGATTGAGAGAAAGTAAACTGGCCCTTACCCACAATACGAAGGTTGGAGGGGAGAAGGAGGAAATGTATAACAAAAATCTCTCTGTATTATATCCTTCGTTGTACGCTGCTGCGTGCTTTGCTTTTATCAGACAGGGACCAACGCGCTGTTCTTCGCGGCGCAGGGCGGATTCTTGGACATAGCGAGGCTGCTGCTCGACGCAGGCTCCAACATCGACGCGCCCAGCACGGTGACTACATTTAACCATTAAACCAAATTAACAATAATAAAATTACTATGACTCCTGTAGTTTCTTCCATCCAAATCTATTCAAGAGTTTAAAAATATTTCCATAGTAACGTAACAGTAGCGAGATGAAAGGTTTCCGGATGAATTAAAAGATACACCTGATTCAGTTAATTACCGGAAATTATAATACCCATTACTGTTAAATTTTTCAGGCTTCTAGTTATGGTAAGAATGTAACGGAAGTTAAAAATTTATATATATATAATAACAGTCTTTCTTACACCACATTGCGCTCATCGCCCTGAGACAGATGTCAAATCTAGTTACCCCAGTAATTTCACTAGCTACAACTACCTTACCTTATATCGTGCAGGACGGTGGGACTCCGCTGTTCGTGGCGTGCCAGTGCGGCCACCTGCCCGTGGTTGAGGAGCTGATACGGAGAGGCGCCAACGTCAACTCCTGTATGAAGGTGCTGGAATTAGTCACTTAATTTTTATATAATCATCAGCAGGAGCTGCCTTTTTTATCATAGAGGAACTAAAAGGGGTCCGAGTACAGGGCTCAACTGAAATGGCTACCCGTTCGGAGGCGAAGGGATATGCACGTTTTATCTTTTCTTTAATCTTTACTTACTAGTCCTCACGCTCTTTCATATGTCTGTGACCGCTTCGAGTACCTTGCTCCCTACGGATCTCAATGTCTCCTCTAAATCTTTACTTCTCAAAATACCAACTCATTCTTCCAAACGGTACAGTAATTCTTTTACGGTAAAAGCAGAGAAACTCTGGAATGCTCTTTCTCATGATATCAGCGCCTGTACCTCCTTACCTATCTTTAAGAAGAGAGTTAAAGACTATTATCTTCACCTCTAGTTGCATATTTTATTTTTACCACTATGTATACTTGCTATATATGTTCCTTATATGTTACTATTACTAGTACACGGTACAACTACACAAATAATTAAAATAGTATATCCTTCCTATTTGTGTATGTTGTAAGAGAACTCTTTTTAGGGTTAAACTCGCCTTTGTGATACTATGCTGTTACTTTTATTAAATAGTATTGTTTTATATATATACGTGTAAGTGTACATAAAGAACAAATAAATAAAAGAAGCTTTGGTGTTCTTCAACATCTGTTAATTGAATCTGAAGGTGGTGGTAATTCATATCGATCTGGTGTTAAACAATTGTGTTCATGGGGTATGTTTAAGCATAAAGCAGTGTTAAAACAATATTAAATACATTACTACTTATGACACATCATAATTCACTGAAGGAGACACCGAGCTTTAAACAAGAATGCCAAGCAAGAGTTAGTTAATATTTTTTGGTGGTACTGGGTTTGGAGATATAACAATATTTATTAAATTAAAAACAACTTAAATTTATTAAAATCAAAAAATCTCTTTATGTTACTCTTGTATATATATATTCAGGCGGTTTTAATAAAGTACAAGTGTCCCATACAAAATTGTGAAACTTTGGTCACCCAGAACTCAACAACCCGACCACATACCAACAAAATTCCAACGGCTCTGATCTTATCTGAACGAGATCTGTCTGTATGACAAATTTCAGCACCAGCTCATACACCTTGTAGTTCTCGAGATTGAAAATTGTTGAGGGACAGACATATGGACAGTCGTTTAAAACATTCACTGCCTTCGAAATAATGGAAAGCGATACCTGGGGACCTCTTTAAGGCAAATTTTGATTAAGTTTATAGGAATATTTTCTCTTCTCTTCACAATATGAAAGGTTGACTGGAAGAGAATGCCTTGTGGCATTATGTCCGCCTTTTTGTTTACTGCGTCTCTCATGTACATAATGTTTTTCCTTTTTGTTGTAATTATGCAAATAAAGAGTAAATAAATAAATAAATATTTAAAAATATAGATGAATGTACATGGTTATTACTATTATTTTAATAAGTTAACTATAATGTGAGAGTGATCGCGTGAAATAACGTACAATCGCTTTAAACACTGATGGCTTTACTGACTTATAGAAGATGAACGAGCCGCTCACTCGGATCTGAGTGGGAGGCGCCGCTACAATAATCCCTCTTCTTCTTGAGGTATCTCTTCACTAATAAAGCTACTTAAACTTTTCTCCGCCAAGCGCCATTCGGAACAGTTGTTCTACGGCCTTAAGTCCCGTCCAGCGAGGATGGTAAAGCGCATTAACCTAGCAAATGCCTATTCACTCTTTTCTTGAAGATTTTCACATCGTAATTGTACGGGAACACTGACGCCGGCAAGTTGTTCCATTCCTTAGCTGTCCTTATTAAAAACGAGGA
>DWLS01004579.1:0-13784 GCA_018246255.1 Pachliopta kotzebuea | reverse complement strand
CGAGAAACAAAAAGCCAAACATTTTTGTGTTTTTGGATTATTTTTATTAAAACTCATGTAAATCACATAAAGAACCCTCATTTTATGCATTTAAAGCAAATAATCACAAAAAATTTCATACTGTCAAATAGCCTATTGTATAAAATAGAGTTCTAAAATGGAAACCTGTACACAAAATTTATTTTAAATGAATATATAAAAAAAAAACAAAACTGTCTTAAATCAATTTAATCCTACTGTGGAATTATTCCATCCAAGTTATTACAATTATGTACAGTGGACAGAGGGTTAGTTACACCGACTTTCATAAAAGTAATAAAAAAAGATTATGCTGACATCCATTAATGCGTGAAACGATTCACAAACAATTTAGTTTAAGTATACAAATTATTTCTTATTCGAAGAATCAAGCGAGATGATCACACGGTGTTAATTGATATGCACGCTCCTAACAAAGTAACTCTAGTAAGGGTGTATACTACACCACATCGTGCTTATCCTCTTGAGACCAAAGCAGTCGAGTCCCGTTATCACTGAAATTTCACTAGCTACAACGGTACTTCAAACTGGTACACAGCAAGGTTTGTACGCAACTATTTGTCGGCAGAATTGCACTGCGGTGGTAGTTAGTGGCTCTCTGATAAGATTTACCACCATAAAGTTTCATTTACAACATAAGTTATATTCTAATTTGCGATATACAGTAATCTCCCCTATAACAGTAGATTAGCTACGCGTTATAAGAATATTCTCGTATAAGTCGTTTGTATGATCCCTTGTATAATGATTTTTAATAAATGATACACGTTTAACATTTCCTTTTAGAGAGGGTTTAAATCGAAAGTTAAGGAAAACTATGTTATAAACGAAATATGTATCAGAAATGTACACAATTCAATAACTAGAAACACAAATTTAATTTTATAATGACAATTTGCGTGAAATTCTAGCTTTACAAAAAATGTGTTATACGGGGGACATGAAGACGCGTTATAAGAGATATTACTGTATTTTATTTCTGTATTCGCGGAGTCCGGATCCGCGACCTCAGGGTTCTATGAAGCTTTCGTGGCCATAATAGTGGTCGAAAGCATAAACTTCATCATAAGAAAAATATATATTTCTGTGTTACCTCAGAAATAGGTAAATAAAACACATCCAGTACAAACAAATGTAAGTTAACTTTTCTAATATTTCACTAATTATTAATGATTTTTATGAAAATATTGTTTTATCTATTAGCCAAAACTTATATTAACAACTAAAAATAATAAATTTTTTCTTTCTTTATTTAGTAGCGATAATCTGAAATATGAAATATATATAATATATAATTATACCAGATGTCAAGAGCAACTTATTATTGTTGATACTTGTGATGAATGTTGTGGTCTTCTATATGTATTAAGTTATTATTATAGCAATTCAAATGTTTATAATTCAATTATTACAGCAATCTGTGATAAAGAACAAAATAAGAAAAGTATTATTTTTAGAATTAGTGTTGACAGTGATTTTTAATAAAAGCAAAACTTTTAGAACTATTTATTAAAAATATTTTATACTCATGTATACATCATCATACATATTGCTACTGTATGATTACAGTAGAAATATATTTCATGTTTGTGTTGTATATCATACACGTCAATAATAAGAAACATTAAACATATAAAGAAAGAAAGAAAAATAATCTACTTTATAACCCATGTGGACCACATTTTCTAAAAATGAACCATTGAAATATATGGTGATTTTGTAAATTAATAAGTATTGTAGTTGTAAGTGATTATATGTATTAGTTAAGTTTCTAAAATAAATGTAAATAAATGACGATCATCAGATGAATTTGTGTTCCACATTTTCAGACATAAGTAATAATAATTGAAGTTATTTTTTAAGGTGAGTAAACACTGCACTAGTCCTTATGGTCTATGGCATAATAACTATGTAACTTAAAATTAACTGGCTTCCTTTATGTCCTTGAGTGAAGTAGGTTACTAACTTCACTTTGGAAAGTAACAATGATTTTGCATATTAACTTAATATATCAAAAATAAAGAATCACTAAAACATATTTTTACTCCTTTATAATTAATCATGAATCTAGGTTATCAACACTTAATTGCATAAATTCTGTGTGCTTTAAAGTAAATTAAATTTAACATATCTTTGTCATTTACCTAACCAGTCAAAATTGTAATGTTAAGGTACATGTACATGATTTATACAAGGTTATTAAATTCATCATTGCACTTTGTACCAATCATTGACCATTTACAAGTGTTACTCAATAGTAAGTGAACCTTTAAAACTTACACAATAATTACAACCAAATACTTTACACCTGACAACTGCTCATAAAAATGTTCCCGTTAATGTAAATGGAGAGTGGAGTTTCTCAATACACAAACCTGAAACAAATACACTCTTCTTTTATTAATATTGATATATATTAAATTACTCGAAAAACTAACTACCGGCTGGGGCAGCGAGGCTTTCGAGTGGCGGTCGCGTACTGGTAAACATTGTGCTGACAAGCCCTTCTCACTAGGTGGACTGATGAAGTTATGAACTTCACTGGCAGCGCAGGATCGTTCGACGTGGAGATTTTTGTGCGAGGCCTATGTTCAGTAGTCGGCGTTTTTCGGTTGTTAATGTAACCTAATAAGAGAACAGCATCTCAAGTCTAATAATTTAAAAATTTCGCCTAAATTAGTAAATAATACATTATTTATTTCTCATAGTGATGAGATGAACATGACATTGATTTGAAGGTAAATCACACACCTGTTAATAAGAATGGTACACAACATGGTTCTGGTTGTTTTGTGGTATATGTTAAGTCTTGTTACTCCAGTATCAAGAGCAAGAGGACCCTTTTAAATCAGAATACAGTAATCTACATTTTTACTTGATGAAGTTATGAGAAAAGCAAAGCAATCACTTGATGGTAAGTGATACTACACTTGCTCTTAGCAACATGGCGCTAATTAAGAGATAAGTAGCACAACATTGTGTTAATTAAGAGATATACATAGGAGAACATTGCGCTTGTTATTTTTAGTCAAGGTATTAACTATTGTTACTCTAGTAATATCACTAGCTTACAATGCTCTTCAAGCCATATCAAAGTTATATTTACGCAATACTGTAATTTCCAGCAGAAAAGGATCTGTGGTACCAACCAAGACATTAGCAGCCCAGGTACGTTCATCTAAATATTACAAGTATGAAAAACCAAATACTATAAATACTTTTACATACCTAAAACTAGTGAATTAGTCCTCATTATTTAGTTCGTCAGGTGTTGGTGTGTGCCAAGTGAGCCTTTCTTCATAGAACTGTATGACTACTTGTGGACAGCGTACATTAGCCTGTTTAGCAGGCACTAAGTCCGCTTCATCTGTACCTTGCCACTTCATCAGGAACATCAGCTCACCGCTGCTATCAGTTGCACCTTGAATGTTAACATTATCAATGCTGCGCTATTGCACTAGGTAGATTTTCTTAATGTATTTAATCTCTAAAGTTGGGCAATATTTTGTTTATTAGCAAAACAAAATATAAATAAAAAAACTGTTAGTTTACCAATAATCTTTTCAGGTTCAAGTCCCCTGTCAAATCCTGAAGCTTTTTTGTCATCACTTTTTGATTTCTTTGCACCTTTTAAATCAGGAGTTGCTGCAGAAGATTTTCGTTTCTTAGGATCTTTTTCAGTTTTACTGGTTTTACCTTCTGAAAATTCGTTTAAATAACATTTTAATTACAAGATTTTATAAAATTAAATTTCATATTCTTTTCTGTATTTGTGTAAATTAGTCAAAATCACTTAATTTTCTGTCAAAATTATATCAACTATATTTTTATATAATATTGTAGTCTGAAATATTTTTTTCTTTCTAAATAACAATAATTGGGTCTTATCAAATAGAAAAAAGTAAATAATAAAAAATAAACGTGCACCAGCTTCTTTTTTTTTTCTAGCTTCTTCAAAAGCTTGTATGAGGTCAGGACAGTCAAGGTTTTCTTCTGGTTCCCATGTGTTATCCTCATCACTGTATCCTTTCCATTTTAAGAAATATTCAACCTGCAAAATTGTTTTATTTACACAAGAAATACAAAGATTTTCATTTTCAAGACACTATTTATGTAGTTGCATATGAATTAGTAAAATATGGAAAATCTTACTTTGCCATTTCTGACTCTTCGGTCCAATACTTTCTCTACTGAAAATTCATCTTCAACCTCAGGTTCACCTTCCTTTTTTTTGTCAGCCATCTAAATTTTTAATTCAATCATTATTGCAATATGTGTGGTGAATATATATTAAAAAGGGTAACATTTGTAAAGTATGTCTATTGATGTATTTGGTAAGTTTAACAGCAAAAACAAATTGCCAAAACGATAATCATTACATTTTATTTCCTTTTAATTTAAAGGAAATAAACTGGGTTCATTTAGTAGTTACTATTTGCATCTATATTTCTAGACATATACTTAATAAACTAAAAAAAAATTGTATTATTAAAAAATTCTAGTATTTTTAAATTTTTTAGTTTGAAACTTTAATAGAATACAATTATTTCAAACCATGAAACTTATAATACAATGATAATTTAATGAGATAAAATGCATTCTATAAATTAACTAAAATAGTATTTCTCGTCAATGCATACAATAAAATTTGTTTTAATAATAAAATTCAAACGCATGAGGCACAATTAACGTCAAGGACTTTTTGAAAACTTTAGTTTGTTAACTGTATGACAACTCTTTGAAAAATCCTATTACTCGCAACGACTAGACTACATCTTATTTATGTTAAATTAAGACTTATTTTTTTATAGATTGGTAACAAAACGAGCTTATCTGCTACTGTTATTAATTGAAATAGTACGAAAATACAAGATTTTATCCCGCCATTTTGATTGCAACGCTGCAACTTCTAATATGAGATATATAATCAAACATATAATACTGTATGGTAAACAATAATAAAGGGATTATTAAATGAGTTGTTTAATTAACGAGTGAAAGTAAAATCATGTTTAAATTAATATTTACCTTCAAGGAAATAAATCACAAGCACAACAAACCGGTACGGTACGTAGAGTTGCCAATTAACAAATTTAAAACATTGTGAGTTGTCTAATTTTAAATAATTGCCAGCAAAGTTATTTGTATTTTGAATTACTCATATTTCAATAAAAAATATTATGTTAATTAATAGGATTTTGTGAATTTATGTTGTTAAATTTATTACTTCTTGTTATAGTTAGATTATCAAATGCATGACTTTTAATTTTTTAATATATTTAAATATTTTTTTTTGTATCGTTATTTTGTCACTACTTATTAGTAGCATATTATTTTATTTATCCAACAAAGCGGCGAGACACGCAAGAACGTGTAAGTGGTAATAAGCAATACGCCTGTAATGCACAATATAATCATCATTGCGTGCCATTTTCACATTACATGCATTATTTGGTCATTTTGTTAAAATACTCTTAGCTTTAATTAACTTTTTTCCATTAAAATACAATATAGATATATAAATAAATATATTAAATACATCACTCGCATGTATAATAATTGTCACTTTATTATGAAAAAAAATCAATTTTATTTTTCACACAGTAAATATTTTTAAAGCAAATATTAAAATTAAATGTTCATACTATCATTTAGAATATTCAAGCGAAAAACTATCAGGGTAAAATTTCATGATTTGCATTTAGTAGGTACCCAACAAGATAATCAATTATTCATACCAAGTTTTTTTTATTATTTTTTCTTTTACTTCTCTTCTATGTATATTTATGTATGTAAGTTTAAATATATGTATATGTATATTTGTACTGCATAGATTATATAACAACCTTATGCCGTTTATTTGTATAACCATGTTTATATTTACAATATTATTATTTCTATTTTTTTTGTTTAGCACCTATTTGTATTTTCTTTTCTTTATTCTCTTCACATCCTGAAAGGTTGTCTGGAAGAGAATGTCTTGTGGCATTATGTCCGCCTTTATGTTTATTGTGTCTTTCTTGTACATAATGTTTTTTTTGTTTTATTATGTAAATAAAGTGGTAATAAATAAATAAATATTGCAAAATCGAAGTTATTTAAGTAGTCATATATTAGTTTAATACATCAATGTAAAGTTTTAAGAAGTTTCGTAATTATTCTTAAGTAATCAAAAGTTTGAAATTATATATGAGAATAACTTCTGGCGCATGGGAGAATACTTTACTTTCCCAAATGCGCAATAATAACGGTTGCGTGTTATTCAATAAAAACCGAGTACTTTTACGAACAAGGTTTTATTTATATGTTTACTCGTGGTTTATACAAACATTAGATTGACGTTATACAGAATATTTTAAATACTCGAATACCGGTCGCCAAGAATGAAGGAAACAGAGAGAGCGTGGCTATCGACAAGTGGCATTATTTTATTTCTATCATAAGGCTAAAGATACTGTGTTACCACGCCACAAACTCCGAAAGAAGGCAACATTTTCTTCTTTTTTACAATATTCAAATGTACCTTTGTATATTAAATGTTTTTCTTAAAAAGAAGAGTTCATGGGAATCAGTTTTTTTTTCCTGAAAAAGTAAATCCAATAGGAATGTGTTAATGAGTTAAGTTTATGAAGAAACTTATTTAGTACCGATAACAGTTTTGTATTGTTGATTGTTGTGTAACACGGAAATAATTTGTTTAATTTCGAGGGGTTATAGTATAGGGTTTGGTTTGTGGTACAGTTTTTTCGAACTCACCTGACTGTCTATCTTTACATCTTAAATCTGCAGCCATAACAAGATTACTTTTGAACGGCTGGTACCACAAGAACCAAAGTAAACTGTGCGAGTAGGCTTCGTTATTCACGGCCGATGAAATTGATTCATTGAATACCATGGAAAGTAAGTTCGAGTTTAAGCCTATTAAAGACTTTAAAAAAATACATTATTGCTAAAGAAACGAACGATGGTATTAATACTTCTAATAAAAGTGTGACAAAAAATTAAGCAACGAAAAGCTAATAATAAAATATTTTTAAAGTTTCTTTTAACTGAAACCGTGAAATGTGTTTATTTTATTCATTATTTCTTTAATATATCTAAAAAAATCTTTTGTAGAAGAAAGAGAATGTTTAAAAAAATCAATGTTAGTGTTGAGCAGTAGTTCATTATTTTAAATACAAGTTTTTTTAAAAATTGATTAAGTAAAAAATAAAAAACGTGAAATATTATTAGTTTTTTTATTATTATTTTTTCTTAAGAGTAGCAGTTGCTATACACAGGTCACGTTTAACTTATATACAGAGAAACTTTTTTTTAATTTTTTACTTCGGTTTTGTATAAAAATATTTTAGGCAGCAAAGAAGCCGAGGTCAGAGGTAGTGGATATCTAGTGCCAGCCGTTTCCATGGTTCCAGGGTCCTTCTTCAGGCGACGCGGCTGCTGCGTGGGCGGCAGCGGCGTATTGGGAGAGATGAGCGGCGCGTGCGTGTTGCACCTCAGGAGTATCGACAACGTACTGTCCATCGTGTGTGAGCTGGATGTTGGCTGGTGGGCCAGTCCATTTGCCGTAGCCGGCAGCGTAACCGGATCCGTGAGCCAGTGGTGCTGCATAAGCCAAAGGTGCGACTGCACCAGCGTGTGCGAGAGCACCAGCGTTGGCGTGGGCTGCAGCATGGGCGGCGATGTGTGCTGCCTTCAGATGAGCTACCTCAGGGGTGTCGATCACACGACCGTCATGTGCAAGAGGAGCGGGACCGTATTTGAAAAGGCCTGTTGATGAAGATTCTTTGTAATCGTATTGTAAACAAGATAAAAATTTGATTTAAAAACATTTTCCTTTCATTTGTTCGAGAAGTTATAAAGTCCATGGTTGGCAAGATAACGTATTTTTAAATAATTTTATAAAGATGTACGTACCAGCACCAGGGGCACCACCATAGTGAGCGCCAGCACCGTATGCGGGAGCACCAAGGTAGCCAGCGGCGGGAGCCCAAGCGCCGTGGGATGTTGAGGCCTGAGCGTGGGCCGCGTAGTGTGCCGCTTTAGCGTGGGCAACTTCGGGAGTATCCAGTACATATTTGCCGTCTGGGCTCAATTGAATGGGGGCTGGAGCACCGGCATAGTATGAAGCCTGTGCCAGGCAGAGGGTAGCGGCTAGGATAATCTGAGGAAGAAATGTTTTGTTTAACGATTTACGAAAAGACGTAATACACACTTTTATATAATAAAATTAGTATTTTCTTAGATACTAATTTCTTCGTCTATTATTTCTTTCTATCTAGTAATATTAAAGATTCGGTGGAGTGTAATCATTCCGTTTTTCTGATCCACTTCATCTATTTATATAATTTAAGTAAGGAGAAAGTAGATTTTATTCTTCCTTGACGTTTTAATGAAAAAACATGGACACAAAAGAGGAGTCTCGAGTTAGGTTGTAATTTACATGCATCAGTGGATTTGACAAGACACTTTGAACAAAATGAAAAAATGAAACTTTTGTAACGGTTGGAAAAGTTGTATTACTTGCGTGTCTAGAAAGTGTTGCTTCAAAGAGGAATAAATTTTTAAACGAGTAAATTTTAGAATACTTTAGAAATAATAGAGTAGTAAGAAATCTTACAAACCTGTATGAATTAACATAAAGTTTGTTTGTTACACATACGATATTTGCGTAAATTTTGACTGGTTTTGTATCATTAGTGCCCTTGTAATGATAACAATTGCCAAAATTTTTTATTAATGTATTATTTAAATGTATTTTTTGGACAGGATTTCAATTTTTAGTGACTTTTTAATTAGATTTCATACGTTTTAATCAGATAATGCTGTATGCTCATTTTTTAAAAGCACGTATAAATTCCTATAAATTATAATAAGTATTTGTTATTTTTTACTAAAGTGTCTTTATAATATTTTATACAAAAATATAAAACAATATATGGTTACTAAAACATGAAAATTATGAGGTGATCGCATACTCAGCTGGAGGCACAGGTACGGGCAATTTTCTAAACTAAGCCAATTGTCTAACAGGCGAGTGTTCGCGTAAATAACCTGTCACTTTGTAAACAATTCAAAGTTGTGTAAGGATCAATAGATAATGTATTGCAATGTTGAATAATTTAACGTAGATTTCAAAATTAACATTTTTGAAATCCCACTACCAAAAACTTAATTCACAATTTTATCAGAAATAAACCTGCACAGGAAATCTATATTTAACGTTTTCAATATAAATTTGTATTAATTCGAAGTATGAAGAGATTACAACAAGAGTTGTAAGGAACGCATTAAATTAGTTCTGAGTCGTCAGCCAAAGAATAGGTACTATAATGTTAGGGCGTCGAGCTCACATTGATCCGCCTATGAAGGTTGTTGCAAAAGAGGCTTTAGCAATAGTTCGGAATTATCATTTAGCGAACTGGTGCACAACCAGTTAGCTATTGCAATGTGGGTTACCTAAGAGGAAGCAGTGGGTGGTAGGAAGTTAAATTTTGCGAAGGTCATTAGAAAAATTGTACGGTCATTGGACACAGTTATTTGTAATTAACACGTTATTGCATAGACGATATTTTTTACTTAAAAAACTATACACGTTGTATAGGTACGCTGTAATTTCTGTAAATTGGTCTATAGTACGATTTATAGTTCTTAATAAATTTAAACGGCTCATATTTTAAACTACGGATTGTTTTACCAGTAATTTTAAGCTAGTCATTTTCACGGGTAAACTTTTGGACTTGAACTTCGCACTTTTATTTAATCATAATTTTATAAGTTTTACATAATATAAAATAATTGCTAACTAACATTTTATATAACATTTAAATTTTGTATCTATGTGTTGTGTAAATTTAGTACTATCCACCACAAATTATGATAAAGTTTCTTATTTTACGCCCGTCCATTCTACCGTACCTGATTATAGCGATATAACTATATGTTTTAAGTTTTTTAATAATATACGTAGCTTAAATATAAACAATTTTTACAAATTGTAGGCGATAGTTGTCTGCAATAATTCTATTTACACTTTATTCATATAGACAAAATAAACATTGGCATATGAATAAGATCAAAAAAGGCTTAGTGCGGGAATGATTTATGTGATAGTGCGAACATACTAGCGAAAACGGGAAAACTGGTGTCGATGTTCATAGTTTTATTAATTTTAATATAAATTCTTTAAGCAGTACTCATTTCACAGAGTTTATTGATTGTTAAATATACTGTAAAGCTGAAATGATAGCATTATGCAAATCTCGTTCGGTGCTCTATAATTTTCGCAATATGCCATCGTAAACTTAAAGGCTGTGAAATATATGTTATTTCCTCTTATAAGTGTCATATCTTTTGTAACAATTTGATTTATAGTTCTAAATACATTAATGACAACAATTACAAAAATCTATTATATAGATTATATAAAATTTTATGCAAATGTATT
This sequence comes from Pachliopta kotzebuea, assembly GCA_018246255.1. Taxonomy (NCBI): domain Eukaryota; kingdom Metazoa; phylum Arthropoda; class Insecta; order Lepidoptera; family Papilionidae; genus Pachliopta; species Pachliopta kotzebuea. The sequence continues at coordinate 3,298 of DWLS01004579.1, read as the reverse complement.
TACATTATTGAAAAAAAGATGTTTAAATTAAAAATTGTAATTATAGTGTTAAGAGCAAAAAACAGCATATATATAATAATTCGTGAATCAATTTAATGTTATGTGGTATATCTAATAGCGATGTATAGAAATGAACTCACCATAGACTGCATGATTACTATTAGTTTTTCTATGTTACGGAGATCTCAAACGAACTAACGTAGGCGCTGCTGGTAAGCCAGTACTCGCCTATAGAATTTCGCCTAAGCGACGTGTATTTGCAACCACTTCCCAAGTCGGAATGTCGATTGCTCACATTGTGCCCCTTTATATACGAAACACCCCGCTTCGACTGGTTGTAATTGGTAACAATTAACTACGCGGCAAGTGCAATGCTACAATTTTAATTGTGAGATGCGCCGGCGTTCTTCGTCAATGACCCCAGGTCATAAAAGGGTTGTTTCTACAGCGATTTAGAACAAATATTGACTGATTATAAAGCAATTAAAGATAGATATATTTTAACTTTGCAAGTTTTTCATATTTATTATAAACGATTAGAGTATAGCAAAGGACCGATTTGAGTTCCTGTTTGAAGAGCGCTCTAGTTAGTAAAATGATTACTTTAGCGGAATTTAATGACGAAAAAGTTACCGCATTACACTCAGCTCAATAGAATAGAATAGAACAGAGCAGAACAGAACAGAAAATATTTATTAGCATACAAATTACGACACACAGCAACAAGAACAACAAAACAAAATAAAATAGGAGAATCTAGAATGTGTCGCGGTCTGTGTGTAAATAGGAACTCACTGACCATATAATATTAAACTTACTTAACACCAACAATCAACCGCATTTATTGTTTATCTCTCATCCTACCTCTAAGACTCGAATAAACAAATATTTCAATTATGATATAAAAATTTGTTACAATGTAATGTTAAAATAATGAAACCTTTATTACATTTTACGCAGACGTGCTGACATTTTGACTGTTGTTATTCCGATTTATTATAAAAATAAGGACGGAACAGGAAATATTTATTAGCCACAAATTTCGTCACACAGCAACAAGTACAACAAAACAAAATAAAATAGGAGAAGCTAGAATGTGTTGCGGTCTGTATGTAAATAGGAACTAACTCAGTATATAATAATAATCATACTCAGCGTATAATATTAAACATATTTAACACCAACAATTAACCGCATTTATTGTTTATCTCTCATCGTACCCATAGGACTCGAATAAACAAACATTTCATTTATGATATAAAAATTTGTTACAAAGTAATACATAAATTAAACACATAAATTAAAACAATGAAACCTTTATTACATTTTACGCATACATGCTCTCATTTTGACTATTGTTATTCCGATTTATTATAAATAAGATGGGAATTTAGACAAGGAATGGGAAAAGAAATGAGAGATTGAATTGATTGAGAAAACAATTTTTTTTTGTGCAAGGCTATTTTTAAGTAGTTTTTGTTACCCAGGTTATGTTTATTTATTATTATATCAAAATTGTGGCAAGTCGTTATTTCAAAGAGTTCTATTTTACAGTCCTTAATATTGTGTGCTTTTAATAAGAAAAAATATGCTTTTCTTTCAGAAGTAACGCAAAAATATTTTCACTTAAAAAGCTATTGATAGTGTCGCAGTAAATCAATTTTGCAAATGTCAGATAATGTATATATAAAATAAACTTAAATTATTATAATATTATACAAGTAAGATATAATAATCTGAACCAAATTTTTCTTGGGTTAATCATTGAAACGTAACGTTAATTCATTGAGGTCTATTGAAATAACCCAAATGAGTCATTATATATTTAAATTATGTGGTCGAATGCCAATTGCAGTTAAAAATTATACATAGAGAGCGAGGCAACCCAGATCTAAATATTGTATGTACCTGTCGGCAGTGATACGTCGTTGAAGTCTTTAGTATGAATAAGTTCCGGTTGTACCAGCTATTGACGTATAGTTTACTATTACCTAGTAACGATATGCAGTATACTATGAAGTTTTGAACATGACAAAGATAAACTGATAAAGAAATGTGTTATAATTTTAAGTTGTTTGTTTAGAGTTGTTTTTATAACAAAACAAAAGAGCTGAAATGAAATAAAAATTTACATCATTAAAACGAAAATGGAATATGATGTTTTTTTAATTTTGGATCTTACTCTTATGTTTTGCTAATAAAGAGATTTGGTAGGTATGTTTAAAGTTTCTTAAAGGTGTAATTTTTCCATATTGTTACAAAATTATTAGGTAGCGAATCGTGAGTTGTTCTAGCATAAAGATTAGTAGATCTTAGATAGACCACTAAGATAAGCTTAACGCCTTGTTTCGTCTACATCGTACCAAGTCACTGGACAACACTTCATTTAACCATTACGAATGTACTTAAATGAAGTTACATTATGATGTCGTGTGGATAATATGCAAAGTTCATAGGTTATGATTTTTGATAAACAAATGATTCTATTTCTTTTCCTGGGGTTCATGAAATCTGTATGCCGTATAGAGTGCAATAATGGTAATATGGTAGTGGCGGAAAAAATATAAACATACTACCATTTATAGTAATTTAAAAAGGGTAGAAAAAGCAAATTTTGTCAAATCTTATTCATAAATGTAGTACCTATTGGAGATAAATTTTTTACCTTTTGTACCTATTTTTGATCAACTTTAGATTAACTTTTTGTTCATGTACGTACCGGGTTATTTGTAAAACTTAAGTTTTCTGGGACTGCTTACAAGTTAATTATACATACAAGCATTAGGCGAGGTCCTATTTTGGATAGGCGGATTAATTCAACAAGCCTTTATTTACGTATTTACCACCAATTAGATTAATCAATCTCTGCCTTTTATTACATATAAATGGTAAACTAAACTATTATTGCTGGTGGTAGAGCTCTTTTGCTGGAGACCGTCTAGTTAGGTTCCACTGTACATTCTATTGCAGCTGCCGAACAGCAGTGTGCAAACATTACTGTATTCTGGTTTGAAGGGCGTTGCAGAAATTTCTGGGGTAATGAGATTTAACACTTTAGGTTTCCAGGCGACAAGTGCAATATGTTGTTGTATATACCATTTTAAATAGTGTTATAGAGCTAGCTTTTCATCAGATGAGTGCTTTGTTAATCTCGTCACTTCGTCCAATAAAAAATAATCAAACTTTTTGATACACAAAGCTAGGGTTTGATGGAAGTGCCTTGTCGCTGACAGATCCGAGGCATCCCATTCATAACGGCTGATGGCTTTCGCGGTAGGTTTAGTGGGTAGGGGCCGCC
>DWLS01004578.1:0-13785 GCA_018246255.1 Pachliopta kotzebuea | reverse complement strand
TACATTGTAAATAAATACATACATTCATGATAACGATAGCTGACATGGACTCCAAGAATGGAACAAAGGATACGTTATGATGAGGTATAATATTTCCACAACATTCGCTTGAAGGAAGCCTTAGTGCGAGCTGCGACTAGGCGGGAGTTCGTTCCACAGTCTTACAGACAGTGAAGGAATTGTACAGCAAATTGGATTGACAGAGAGGGAAGTGGAGATCGGAACTAGCTGTATACCGAAGACAGCGTTCGTGGGAATGACCCTGGAACTCAAATCTACATTATCTGCACAAAAGCGCGCACTTTTCATTTGCAACTAATTTTCCGTTGACGCGATATTTTTTTTACAATTAAAGTTGTTATACAAATTGTATAAGTTTTGATAACCCTACCTAGCCCTAGTTCACCTTGATGATGTGTAGAAAAATATTATGTAAATCGTACTCTTAGTTTATGAAGAGTTTAGCCACAAATAATCACTTTCTTTGCGCCATGGCAGCTTCGGTGGCTTTACTCCAAATATGAGGAGGGCCGTTAGTCAAGAGGATTTGAATAAGACCTATCAAACCCCACAACGTGTGCATCGGAATCTAACTAGAAGTTTTCGTGTTACAAGGCAACCGTTAGCCACTGTGTCACGGAAGCTGTTAAGTCATTTCAATTTATATACACCATAAATTGTTATATATAAGCTCTAGTGTAAAACTTTTATAGGTGATGGGTCTCTGTTGCTAGAGACTGTCTAGGTAGAGGCCGCCGGAACTCATTGCACCCGCTAAACGGATTTTGTGCAAACATCAGTGTTCTAGTTTGAAAGGCATGCTAGTAAAATTTTTTGGAGTGACCAGATTTAACACTGTCTCAAAGCTACGAACTCAATGTGGTGCTGTGTATACAATTGTAGCCAGCGCCACAGAGTTACGGGCGAGCGTATCACTTACCATCTTGTGAGTCTTGACGCCCACTCGAATGAAAAAAAAAATATTTAAAGGGGGAAACAATAGTACTTTAGTATTAAATTCAAAGTGGGCTATGTCAACGTTTGTTTCCCACATCTCAGAAGGCTGTACCGTCACTCAAAAACATCTCATTACTGACCACGTTGAAACTAATACACGGTCGTCTCCCATAACTTTCTCCAGATCCAGCCACTGAGCGCCCCATACTGAACAATGTTACAAATGCTGTATCGTTTCCTCGTCTCGATTATAATCACGATCGCGGCTCTCTCCTGTATATGCAAGATAGGTACTTAACAAAGCCATTCGCGTATCCATGTCATTGTTAAAATTTAAAAACTTCAAAATTGCCTGAAAATAAAAAAAAATGTTTGTTTCCTTTTGATGTTTAGGATTGTTCAAAATCGACCGGTTCCGTCGATTGTTAACCGACGAAAGAATCTCCATTGATTTTGTGAAGCCAAAACAGAAAACTATCGAAATATCTAACATTCCATTCGGTGGGCAACATTTGTTTATTAAATATGTACCGTACATTCAGTTATCATCTTAATTTTTTTATATACATACTATCTAAAGTAATCGTCATGGTTTATTTGCTGTTTTCGATGTTCTCTTATTAGCAAAAATAAATTTTCAATACGAAAAATCTGTGTGAATCTTGTTACAAATGAAAATTACATTTATTGGTGTTGTAAGCTAGTGAAATTACTGGGGTAACGAGACTTAGTATCTAATGTCTCTAGGCGACGAGCGCAATGTGGTGCTGTGTATGTCATCTTAACCAGCGCCACACTATTATGGGCAGGTACGTCGCGTTTGTTTCGTTACATCGTGGAATTAAAAAAGAATATTTTTATTGTTTTCCTAACATTTTGTATGATATATAAAAACAGTTTTTGATAAGTTATTTCTTCGTTTGTTCATAATATGAATGGAGAAGGAATACTCACTACCACGTTTAAGTGTGACGTAGCCTTGAGACACGTCTCTGTATCCTTGTCATGTTGCAAGCTCCAGCGCCATTCAAACCGGAACACGGTAATATTTGTACGGTACTGTTCACCACTAAATCGACTCGGCAGTATTTCATTGATAGCCTCTGGGAAGAGAACATATCACTAGTTTCTACTTATTAGTTTGATTAAAATCACTTGCGGCAATGCTGTAGATACATTCTAGCTTCTATCCTTTTACCGAAGATATGTTTAACTATCTTCTGAAACTTTTATTTTAGCTGCCGAAAAACAAGCGGCATATATTTTACGTAGAAGAACATTTAGATAAATCCTATTACTGGAACATGTTTATGAATATCGGAAAAAATAGTAATGTACTACTACACTGAGGCATTTCGGCTTAAGTTAAGAAAGAACGAAATATGTTTTATTCAGACTGCTAAAAAATATACAAAAATAGCACTAAAAAAATATAAAATAATAAATATGAACATTAAAAATAATACGAAAAAAAAACGTTAACAATAGGGAGCTGAATAGGGTCGAATTAGTTAGGTGGTTAGTAGTTAGGGATTTATGTTTTAGTGTTTTATATCATGAGTACCGCATTTACCTCTTTCTGATCACTACGTGTGAATCACAACATTGCTAACTGCGGATATGATTTTGTATACATTCTTGTTATAAACTTCTCATGAATAATTTTGACACCAGAGTTGTATAACATGTCTTATAAATCTTTCAATAATACCTGATAATCGTAAAATTCTAGATAGACTCACGACGGAAAACTATTAACACTATGTGCTAAACTTGGTGTCTAGTTATCGGTTAACTAGCATAAATAGAAGCCTAAACCTTTGTAATAGACTTGGTAAAGCAGTTTGACATTCGGGAAAACTCAAGAGTGAATCATGTCCCGGAGTTTGTCTTCGAACCTTGGCCGCCTTCGTCCTATCGTGATCAGACGTCATGCAACGTTATGCAAAATGTAAGAAAGCCTTACTGGTACTATTAGACCGCGAACTCGAATATTCGTTTTGTCAATTTTTTATATGATTCGTTTACATTTTATAATTGAACATTAAAAAGACTAATCGTATTAATACTTTGTTTTTAATTATTATACCTTTTATCCGTTTATGAAAATGGCTTTGAATATATATTATATATAAATAAATTACAACAGATATTCTTATGAGAACTTCTTTTTAATGTCACGCTAACGTTATTTTTACAAGAGAATTGTAACTGTTATCGGCATATAAACGTTTATTGTTAGACATGGCCATTCTTAAAGTTATTCACATCATTTGCTCCCGCCCTTTTCTAACCGTAATCTATTTGGAGATAAAAAAAAGTATTTTGAATCGTAAACTGCTAGTGAGGGTTCACGTTTTGCCACAAGCAAAGAAAGGCTCGGAAGCGCGCTTTCGATGTTTACGGGGAGAAATCTCGGACCGGTTGCGGCTCCGTTCAGTTCGTCAGTGCTGTTCGGCGCGCCGACACTAATACACGTCCAATTTGTTTTAATTGTTAATTTAAAATACGTGTTAACGTTTTAAGTTACGATCACATCGGAATTTCAATAAGTGTTATATCGACGCGAGTTTAACTTGTGCTCATTTGAACTTAATAATAAATACTGTTAGAAAGTGCTCTCGGAGTGTTTTTCCGTCTACTACCGGTATGTTATTTAGATATATAATATATTAATGTTTGTCCAGAAGCAGAATTACTTGAAGAACCAATGCACCGTGTCGTCACCAATCGACTGTTTCATAGAGAGGTTTCTCTCTGTTAACATTTCACCTAGTTTCGTGGCGTTGATGACCACAGCGATCACGTTACCTACTGGCATCTTTCTGTTTTGGATCTAATTTCTCTTGTCGACGGTGAATTACGGCAGTTTAATATGTATATTGATCTCATAAGATTTTTTCAAAATGTTAGTCGCGGAAATATTACACGTTTTTCAAATAAATGAAAGTTATTACCCTTAAGCGAAATTCATTCATTCACTATTGCGTGTCAACTAACAGTGAAGCCAAGCAGACGTTACACAAAAAGGAGAGATTAAGTAGGAAGAAAGTGATTTTTCATTGTTGTTGTTACTTATAACATTTGAATATATATTTCACAAAATAAAACATTTACTAACTAATAATCTAACAAATTTTGGAACAAAAAATTTAGATATAATAAGGAATCTCTGAAACTTCATATCGCAAACGTTGCGTCAACCTAAAAAATTAAGCATGAAAATTTACCTGCTCCAGACCGGTAGTTTTAACAAATGATATACCCTTAAGATAAACATTTACGTATGAGTTGAGAATATAATTCCTTAACGCTAACAGTTCTCCAAAGTTTTTTTTTTAATATTTAACTAAGCAACATTACAGGTGAAATGTACATCTAATTGTGTACGATACGTCCGCCTATAATAATTCGGACCTAGTCAAGATGTTTACTCGATAACACTTTATACGATAACAAGTCATTAATATTTATAAAAGCTATAAGTAATTTTACTGGCCTCAACGCCCTTTAAACCGGAACATGTGATTCCCTCGTCAAACTTGTACATATTCCCTGATGTTATATAATACTGCTACATCTATGATACTCGCTCTCAGAACCGGAGTCTGTGACCTAAAACAAATTTCTACCACCAATATATTGTAAGTCTAACATAAATCTTTACGCATCATACTGTAATATCAACAATGTAATTGTCATGATTAATTATATCTAGTAAACAAACTTAAAGCAAACAAATAATTTTACAATGTTTTAACCTCCCATATAATAGAGTTCAACGACTATGTTTTTGTATCAACTTAAATAAATTATAGATCACTTAAAAATACTTTAAAGCCTTATAGTTTTTTCCTAGAATTTTCTCAGACATAAAATCTCTACATGTAAATAATAACGGTACAAAATATAAAAACTCTTATTATTCCCGTAGTGGCGTGTGGAAAGCGTTACTGCACTCAATTATATATCACAAATAACTGTTGATAATAACTTACTATTAATAATAATTATGTAACGTATAGCTGTAATGTGTTTCTGTTATGGTAATAATAAGACATTAGAGCTCAGTTTTTAAAAAAGACACCAAAATAAGGCGTGTTCGATCTAGAGCGAGACCTATCAATATAGATGAACATAAAACAACCGTCATATTCTAAGATCAACAGCTTTCGTAAAACTCGCACTTTGCACATGACTGTGAAATGGCTTTAACTCCCTCGTTAAGAATAGTCTTCATGTCCCAGCTGTGGGAACATTAAATTAGCTGTTCATTTTTATTTTAATCATTGGCCTTAATATTATGGAATTTATACTTAAATTCCAAAAAGGGTTCTTGTTAAATATTTAGTAATTACTAAGTGAAACTATGTATGTATTTTATTTATGTTGTTTTTTATTACAGTTTCTCCGTGTTTGATAAGTATTTGTATTCTATTATATACGTATGTAGTAAGTTGGGAATACTCAAGTATTCCAAGCGTCGTGTGAAGGCATTTACATAACTTCTATTTACGCTCCAAAAAACAGGTTCGTCTTGCAATCGTATTGTTTTAACTGAACCCGCAAACGACGTGTGAGAAATAAATGCGAGGTTAAAAGAACGATTGATGATTGTGCTCGTTAAAGGGCAGTCGTCATCATTATTTGGATATTGCCAATCAGTAATCATCAGCAATAAATATAGCATTACACATATAAATCAAGAGATGCTAGTAAGTTGTTGACTTGCTCTTTTCTCTCTATCTTCTAATATCTCTTTGTGGTAAACAACTGTTTGTAAATAAGATTTACTAAACTCGAATTTAGTTAAGATATATATGTATATATTTTAATGTATGAAACAACGGTGTCAAGTTTTTATTCGATGTACGTTTGTTAAATTTTAAAACGACAAATATTTGGGTTAGCGTGGTGAGGAATGCAAAGGCTCTACGGCTACAATCTCTCGGTCAGTCCGTATTGTTACTGTATCTTGAAACCGTAAAATAATGACATAGTTTTTGCCTTAACCAGTAATGATGAAAGGAACTAGTACGGCGTCTTCATTCAAATATATCAATAATGATATATCTGAATATTATATATCTAAAACCTAATAAAAACATAAAATGTAATATTAGCAAATTGTTAATCAAATTAAGTAGTGATATATGTTATAATCTTAAGTCATTCCATATAACTCCTTTATATAATAAAATGAATAACATTTAAAGAATGGTTTTGTTTGTTTAAAATAGCCTTAATATCTATTTTATTAAATAAGATATTTTGATACATATACTACAAAAAAATACAAAATTTGATAAGCTTCAAAGATCTTCATTTAGTATATAAGTAATAGATGATGTTTTAATATAGTGTTTAGTAATCTTTTTTTACGGTCTATAGGGGTCGGCGTCGTTGTTTTGAATTTATAGACGCTAAAAAACACAGAGAATTTTTTAAGTTATAATATGTGTAAATTAAAACTGCAGTTAGATTACGTGAAAACTGGAAATTGATTAATGAAAATCGCATAATTTTTTTTTAGGTCAGCCCTAAATGGCTGCGCTGTATTAATATGCCAGTCTCGTGGGGCTCGGATGCTTGCTTACTGTTGAACAGTCAACTGACACGGCGAAAATTTAAATGCTAATGCCGTCGGTGGGCGAGCCGTCCGTCTTGCCTAAACGGGGAATGACCCGGCCGGACTTATGACCATGCTAAATGTGGTCACTGTGACCAAAGACCAGTAAACAACAAACTTCATCACCTTATTAACGATATCTTTTACCAATCATTGATGAGTATATACATAATTATATATAACATACGATGGCTGATAGGCAGGAGAGTGGTGAGATTAAGATTGTTTAATATCTTAATACTACTTTAAAAAAATAGTCAATAAGATAGAACATTACAGCGTTAAATGTTTAGAAAAGAAAATATCACAAAGACACATTTTGAAAATATTGACGGATCGATAAAACATTATATATGTATAAATGCGATAAGTATTATAGAATTTCTGTCTAAATCATGTCTTTTATAAATAATTTTATAAACAGCAAATATTTTTCTTATCAAAAAATATATTCACACGATGCAATTATTCTTAAGATATTTTAAGTGCAATCTTAAGAAAATGTGTAAAAACGTGATTGATGAGATGTGATTTGCGAAGACGATGCCTTCAAGCTTATTTGAGGTCCGGGTCAATAAAAATTTCTTAATTTTTTTTGTATTATAGTGATTGGGATTTTTTAATATTATCAAGCGAACAACCTTTTACGACTATATATGATAATTATTGATTATTTTCTTAACATTCAGTTTATTTTAAAGACAAATTCAATTCACAATAAGTTACTAAAATACAATAATTTTAAATTTAAATTCGTTTGGTAAAATCTATTTTTATTTACACATATCTTCTTAAAAAGCCAAGTATATATGTACCTTAATTTTTTTACTTGACTATGTAGTATCACTGTGTCATTCAAGGGAAAATCTTAGTCATTTCCGTGAAAGTTTGTTTACATAAAATTTCTTTAGGTCGGAGAAATTATATTACTACATTTAACATCTTTGGACTCTAGTAATATTTATTTTAAGAATTAATAAATTTAATAAATGTTTAAAAATGTAGTACTAGTAAAATATTTATGAAGATGTTCCATGTTTTTATAAATATCATAAAATCACAAAGAGAAGAGAAAATTTTAAATTTTAAAATCTATTATATTTTCCGCATAAAATCAATGCGTTACGGTTTAAATACCTCTTTATTCTATTGGAAATGTAGACAAAAATACAAAAGAGGTTTTATAAAAGTGCCGCGGACATCTGAGCCAACAAGAAGTCACTTGCAAGTGTAAACGACCGCATTCCCAACACTCCGGTTTTGGTGTGTTCCATGAAACCATCGTAATCTTATATCGCTTGGAGATTTGTTGATACAAATGCACTCTCAGGACCCGTTTTGTATGACCTCATTTGTGTTATTAAATGAGGAAGGACATGCAAACTACGCAGACCTGATCTTTTGAAGAAAGCATAACATGTCCGTCAGTGAATCCCCTATTCAATGCTGATCATCTAAAGGGCAAAATACGAAATACTAATCAGTTCAAAAAGAGTTCCTTTATTCTGTTTCAACTCCATAGTTAACTGTTCTCTGTTTCTTCAACAAAAACTTTAATTTATTAGTCAAAACATTAGAAAACAGTTTGTCTAAATTGAGGAAAAAAACATTTATTGTTAAAGAGTTAAATTTTTAATAATTTTTTTAATGTAGTTTTCGGACAATGTAAACTATGTATTTTTATATATTACATATGTTGATTCAAAGAATTTCGAGATGTGCTGTTGGGGAAAGATAGAAAGAAATTTCTGTATAATTTAGGTATATTCAACAAAAAATATGACTTCGCATCTTGACTCCTCAACGGGAATCAACAGGAGTATTTTACAAAAAAAAAAGGCTTTTACGGCTATATTTATGGGACCGACACTCTACAAAGGAGAAATTCATCGACGTTTTTTGATTACAACGAACCTGTCCGCTGGAAGCCATTTCGTTATATAAACGGACAGACACAGTACAGTTGGCCAATTTGGAAAATTAAAACATTAATTTCATAAGTTTATTCCTGTGAAATACTTTCACAACATATAAAGAATAAATCATTGTGTTTTATTTTGTTATTAACGTAACTAAATTATATTTTTTAAACAAAAATGATATGCATCATTTAAATGTATAAATTTTAAATCGTTGAATACTAAGACATCTTCAAAATAAAGTTTTTATGTTAATTAATATAATGAATATCACATTCCATGTAAAATATGACAATGAGTTTGAAAGGGATAATAATATTTATCAAAAATTTACTGTTCAAAGAGATGCAAAGGTTAGTTACCCTTAAACAGGAGCTCGATAAAGGAATATACTGTAAGAAAGCCGACAGTTAATAATAAATTATATACAATATTCGCAAAGTACTCTACCATATTCATAGATTTTGACCTTGACTCATTACTTGTTAGTGGAAGACCAAGTTCCAACAGTTTGTACGTAAAGTGAGCTACTTAAGTCACAAAGGTCACAGATTTAAATCATACGCGTTTATAAGTCGTACAAAGGTTTATAACTTAGTTATATTACTTTCGCACAAGGTCTCCTGAGCTATGTAAGTATACGGCACTTCAGCAGCTTCGGATTATATTGACTGCATAATATAATGTTATTACTATTAAATTATACAACAACTGTTCTAGAATTTAGCCGTTACATAACATGAGAATGTCTAAGGAGCGTTAATCTAAAATCTTTGCTCAAAGAAATTTGTTTAGTAGAGAAAAAGTTTTTGTATTAACCGGCGTCTGTACATATTTGTTGGAAAATACTATCAATAGTTACAATCAAATAATTTTCGCTGATAATTTAAAAAAAACGTAAAATTATTATAATAATTGGTTATTGCTTTATCCTAGTAATTTCATACGTTACGGTATCCTAACTGGAAAAAAGTAATAATTGTACCCTACTGCTTGGCGAGAAATAGGCGTTGTAATGACATTAAGTAACCTTTTGTAGAAATACCTCACTTTTATGTTTAATGATGTACATCTCATGTTTCTTATCCTTAGCAATTTCTAAAATAAATTTGGGGCGTTATCCTAGTAACTATGCGCCCTAGTCTAATATGCTGAATGTGCTCGTTTTAAGATTTATAATGGATCGTATCCAGGTCATCGCTGGTCGAACACAGCTTCTTCTTTTGTCCTTAAAGCTTAACGCTGTTTTTATTATATGGTCATCATCACGACGTCGTACCAAATCTGGCTCTCTCTTTAGCTCTATCGTTGAACTGCTTTTTTACAATACCACGAAAGCAGTCATTATTTATTTTATCCATATGTATGTATATTTAAAAGTAATAAGTGTTGTTTGACTGTGACTATAGTTATAACAATATAATTTTCTTTAAAGAAACACAATAAGTTACGAAATGATGTGGTGACCGATTAGACGTGAAAAAGCGCGGGAGAGGTACACGATTGTTAGCACGTGGGAAAAATGCGGCCCAATGTTGTGTGGAAATCTCTAGCAAATAGTGGGCAATTACGATTGTGTTGGCTCTGTTTGTGCAAGCTTAATGAGCTCCTGTTCAAATATAAATTGTGATTTAAAAATAATTATACGGCTATAAGACGTTTTAGGATTAGACGAAATACATGTCTTACATAATTTTATCGTCAGAGTAATAAAGAAAATTGAAAAATAATCACCTTACTCCTTTTTTGGATAATGTGTATAGTGTTAGTCTTAGGTGACTTTTGCAATCTTAATTCGAAAAGGATATATAAGTGTTAAAACTAAGTATTTTGGTTTTATTGACAATACTTATTAAGTATGAATAATGAGTCTTTCGAGGTTAAACGGCTTGCTATATAACTCGCAGGTTTGATTAATTCATATGATCATTAGGTATTTTTTTAATTTAATATTGATAATCTAACGCCATCACAGCAATGTGTTCATCTCAATATCTATTGGACCTAGATCTTTCTTGATTTAATATATAGTATTATACATTTTTCCTGTATAATACTATATATTAAATGTATATTTTAGGATATAAATTAAAGTCAGTGTCATGTTTAAATTATTGATATATGAAATATTTATTAATAATATTTTCCTTTTCAACAAATTATCATAGAAATTATTATGAATATAAATATTTAATGGTACTTATTTAACAATACGGGTGTTCAATTCGTTTATCTTGATTTTACCACTAAATCGACAATGACAAACTCCTGTAAAACGTTCAAATAAATTTTAGATAATAATTCATCGTATATAAAGGTCGCAATACCATAATTATAGTAATGAAGTAGTTTTCTAGTTTTTGTATCAATCGATGTAATATAAAATCAATAAAAAAAAACAATGGCATATTCTCCCGCGTCTGTGGGAAGACGAGGTTGTGAAGAAATCGGCCCAGTTCTGAAGCGGTTGAGATTTCACGTCGTGGTATTATATGTAATGTGGGTTTGTGAGTCTGTGTGCGCATTAGATCTTCTATAACGATGATTATTAAAAAGTTTAATGCATACTTGAATACTGTGGCGAAAGTTTATAAACATGATTTTGCTGAAATTCGTTTTTTACGAGAAACTATTAATAGAAAAGCATAATATCTGTAGAAACAGACTGCGGGCTATCTGCGGTTTTAAAAACCATTTAGATCCTACACATTATTAAATTAGTATTAAAAATCTATGACGTATTCTACTTATGAAATTATAATAAATGTACGACAAGCGTTTCTTCTTTAGTGCTGTTCCTTCCTGTATCTTTACAGGAAGGTTTTTGATGATGGAAATCGAGACGTTAAAAAAATTGGCGAATCTGTAATTTTTGGCGCTGAGCAAGGATGTGCTAACTAGTTTGAAGGGTCCTCTCTATATTCATAATTATAGCTGTAACCACACTTAACCTCTCATATCTACTACTCCAACGGGAGGTACGATCGTTAATCTTTGTAAAGTATTATCAATTAAAGGCCGTTCAGAGCATTGGCCCTGATTTCAGTTCACTACCGAGGTCTACATTGATGACAAACGGAAATGACTACACGTAATCATTAAAATGCCTACTGACTAGTAAGCTTAAATCAAAATTAACATTATTAAAAGTCTTATGTGGAAATGATTCGGTTGACCTTAAAAATGCTATAAATAACCTAGACAAACTATAAACAAATGCAAATTTACTGTTATGTATGCCTACACAATACAATTGTTTTCCGGTGAATTTAAAATAAAATTGTTTTACAATAGTTTCCGACATTCAATTCCCTTAACAAGCGAAAATTGTTTGTTTTAATTATTTAAACAATCGTTGATTATACGGAATTTTATAAGAAAAACAACATAAATAAACCATTATTATCTTCCGATCTATTTATGAATGAACTTACAATTCACTTTGAAAATTAAACATGTCAATCGTGCTAATAGGTTATTTACTAAAAATAACAATAATAAATCTGTTAACTTTATCATTTACTACTTCGTACTAATAACTCATTAGGTAAATATTACCAAATAAAAAAGTTTATTAGTACTATTATTACTTTTATAAGATTATAAAAAATGAGGCCAGTGTAGTAGATAAAGGGTTTTGTCTTTGTCTTCTTTATTACTTAATGTATAATTATTTGATGATCTTTTGTAAATCGTTTATTGTTTAATTTGGAATTAACTTTTGTTATAGACATTTATTTTTCTATAATAAGTTTTAATTAAGGAAGTATATATATTGAAGCTACTTACAAAGTCTACATTCATTAAATTCCGCTTCTATTATTTCTCACACGGCGGCATTGCGCCTTTTAACTTTTATAATGGCCTATTGTCGTATGCATGTGTAACAGGTGAAATGAATTTTAATTAAAATTAACTTTTTTAACATTTAGTGTGCTCTCACTTTAGTTATTACTCGACTTTTACTTTTTGCGTGTTTGTTGCATATCTGCCACTTTTATTATTTTATACATTCACATACATACCGAAAAGAATGGAGTAACTCTAGTCTTTTAACTGGACAAGATATAAAGAAAGATGAAAAATTGCACGAAAACGGAGTTTTTTTTAATTCGTTTTAATCCATACACAAACTCAAATAAACATTATTAAAGACATACTATTGACGAAACACATACCTCAAAACATGAATATTCAGACTCCATTGTGTTACAGTGAAGGTCAAACAAAGGCAGCTAAATGCGTAGTGTTTTGCGTCCGTACTTTCTTTTAACTTAATATCTTTACGACTCTTTGTTACTTTAAAATCATGTGTAAAAGTATAAAGGATTTCATGCACAAGTAGGCTTTCTTGAATTTTCGCAGTTAGATTTCTCTTTCGTTTCATTAAAAGCCGTCGGAGAGCTGTCAGTGTAAGTAATAACTTTTAGTACACATACGAACATCAGTTATACTTTAGATAGATTATATTCTATTAGAAGATAGTTAAGTAACATTTTTATTAGTTAAACTAAGTCTACTACTACTTGAATATAAGAGAAGTTGGTGCAGTTAGGAAGATTTTTTATTTCCGCGGCCACAAAAACCATCTACCGTTCGATTAGGTCATCAAACTTTGTTTCGCTCGCATAACGACAATAGGCACCAGTCATTGTTTTCCCGTGTGTTAGTAAAACATTTAAGGCAAGCGTTCACTTTCGAATATCGTTACGTACAATTGAGATGTATAAGTAACATATATGAAACCGTATGGTCGACCTGACCTATTCATGACGTAGATTTTAAATTTTTTATCCGTTTCGTACCGTCGTTGCTACGCGTGTATCCATTTCAAATCACAATTATGTACAATTTTGCTCTTTGGCGTTAAAGGTCCCTTGGAGAAGGATAACCCTGTGTTAGGAAAAAGCCACTCTACCTTCGACGTGTCGTAAATTGCGAAAAAGAACAGAAGAAAAATAATGAAATAGCAGCAACTTTCAATGTGCTCCCACAAACGCTTTTTAAATGGTTGGGAATCGAAACAAGTATAGCAAAGTTTGTGCAGGCCTGTTCTAGAGTGATAATGATCATTATATCAGGAATAAGGAATACAGTCTATCACATTTGTAAGCCGTACTCCGTATTAGGCTATTAACTCTTCGGTTTTAGTTTACAGTTCAACTATTACTTTTAGTTCTGTTTGTAAAATAGTTATAACTTGATATATATATTCTGGTGATGAAAGCGCTGACTCGTCTAATACGACGTATACAGCTTATCTGATGCTGGGCACGCGGA
>DWLS01004577.1:0-13786 GCA_018246255.1 Pachliopta kotzebuea | reverse complement strand
TTGTTATATGACATTCATCCCTTCGCATAATATGTCCATACTTTACGATAACATTTTAAAGAATTTCTAGAGAAGGTTCTGTGTAAGCTAATTTCAAACTGTTTTTAAATTTATAATCTTATTTCCTACTAAAACATGTCATTTTAGCACTAAACGTAATTCATAATTAGCGCATCACTAAATTCCAAAATAATTATCAGTCGACGTCGAGAGCTCTGAATAATAGGACGTGTTATTACTTCAATCAAAATTTATTACGTATTTTCAAATAAGCTTTCAAATATTAAACTGTATCCTGTTTGGAAATTAACTTGTATAACATTTTGTGTATCAAATTAAATTTACTTTTATGTACAAAAATTATTTTGCTGTATACATACATATCAACGTAAAAAATGAATTCACGAAATAAAATAACTCATTTACAATCCTATTACTTAAATCATTTAAAATAAATATTACTTGCTTCCTTTTATTATTGTAGTGACGAAGAAACGAGCAAGTGGTTTTCTTGATGGTAAGTGATATGCATGCCCATAACAATGTGGCACTAATTTAGACGATAAACACACCACCGTATTGCGCTTGTCGCTTTAAGACATAAGCTGTTAGTTAAGTCTCGTTACCCCAGTAATTTAACTACTTATAAAGCTCTTCAAACCGGAACACAGTAATGTTTGCACACTACTGTTTGTCGGCAGGTAAATATGTTAACTCCCGTTACTTCAGTAATTTCACTAGGTCTACTAATATTTGTATACTATTTTTAGTCGGCTGCAATAGGAGCTGCAGTGGTACCTATTTTGACGGTCTCCGGTAACAGAGACCAACCCCACCCGTTGAGCGTGATATCTCTATCATAAAAGACCAATCACTAAGGATTAGTTAAGATGGTAAGATTAGTCTGCTGTGGTCAGTAGTTGTTCTTAAACCTTATTATTAAAAGAAAGTAGATTCCTTATAAAATACTCATTAAAATTTATTTTGTTGTATTAAAGTAAAATAATATACATCATGGACATACTTAAAAGATTTTTCCTTAAAAAATATTAGCTGTAAATTTTCTATTCGAAGTAAGCTAAACTGGGATACAAGTAAATTTCCAGAATGGTATAGTTTAAATTATAATGTTAATATATACGTAATATAAATCATAGATCTCGTGGTGTTTTATGTTCCGGCGCATTTCGCAGTTCCCATCTGAGCATCGCATGCAATAAATTCCTTGCAGCAAACGTAAATTTGCAATCGAATCTATGACCTTGCGTCTGGCTTCGGGCTGGCGGATTGCCTGCCTGCGATCGATTTACATAAATTGATTGTTATGTTAGCTAAATGTAAAAGATCGTGTCGGTAATGCATTCTGTAACGGAACTGATGATGTTCAAAATCTGTATAGCAACCAACTTTTGTACTCGGTATTTTCCTTGTAGTATGTTTGATAGAAATAATAAGTATAGATTTACTTTTTATATGAACAAGGTGTTCACCTGGTGGTTAGAGATACGCTTGTGCATATGAACGTGGCTTGGGTTAAGATGGTATACACAGCACCACATTGCCTATTACGCCTGAGATATAAGGTTATTAAGTCTCATTACCCCAGTAAATTCACTAATTACGACGCCGAGCTGCGGCGGTATCTACCTAGACGGATTCGGGTAACAAAGACCTACCACCAGTGTAATCTATATGTACACTATAAGGATGCTGTAGATAGTAAAATTAATATAATATAAAAACTTAACTTAACATCTGACATCTCAAGTGTAAGTCGTCGTGGTGATGAGTAAAACATGACGTTTGACCATCCACAAATAATTTCATATTGAATCCTAATTTATTCAATTTAAAATGTAACTTGTCTTATACGGGTTTTATGTGTTGTTCACATAGAAACTCCACGACTTCTTTAAATAACTTTCTTAATAAAATTTCAACTTTGTTTATCAATATTCAAAATGTAAGGGATGACGTTATTTTTATAATTTATCGCTTCACATCTTGTCCGATGGTTCGGGATATTTATGTACACGTAATAATTAAATATTTACGATCTCTTCACACAAACACAAGCAACATGCCCGTATGAATTTTTAAACACACTTTTCGCACTGTATAACATTCTCCACGTTAAAACTTCTAAAACAAAAAAATTCTGTACGAAACACCTGCATCTGAAAAATAAGGAATTTTTTTTCTAACAGAAGTTACCTTAAGCCATCGGGTGGAAGGGTTTTTAAAAATTACATGCTTGGAACTACTGCCCCAAGCTATGAGATGTTAAGTTAATAAAAACTGAGGGAGAACTGACTTTATTTAGTAATACAAGCTTCTTATATACTAAGGACATACATTGGGTCCTTATGGCTAGTTTATCAACAACATGTGGTTAATGGATCTGTTATCGAGTGGTAACAGATTTATGTTTTAGTTTATCAGTAAGTGTTTCCCTTGTTTATTGTTGGCCTTCCTCTTATGACAACATAACTCAGAACAAAACTTTATAACAAGAACCAATGTTTTATAAATGAAGTAGAAAACTTCCATGTTTTTGTGAAACGACAACTTTCCACATTTCCCCCTGAGCTTTTCAGTTTGAATGAGAATTCTATTAGAAAAGAATAGCGAAAGGACGCTTATCTAGCACTTTGCTTCAAAGGAACGATTGCATGAAAGTGCTTCAGTAAAACTTTGAGATGAGGAGGATAATCAGGAGCGGACCGCGGTTGGCGCGATTAGTGAGAAAAAGCTGCTTTCGAAGTAATAAAATGAGTTTTGTACGTAGTTACAATCTTCAAGTTCTGTACGTACAGTGTAAAAAGTGCAACTAAATGCGATTACACGAATTATTAAAAAATAATTTATGTACTTGATTTAGTTTCCAATAAAATTTAACTCAGTATTTCCATTTTGTATACATTCTTTTCACTTAAAGGTAAGTGATACGCGTGCTTATAAAAATATGTCGCTGGTTAGGATAACAAACTGTATTAAATTGTCGCCTTGAGACATAAAATATTGACCTTGTTACCACAGTAATTTTATTAAATATTTCTTATTTCGTGCACTTCATGACTGATGGTCGTGCTTGTCCTGAACTGTTCACAATGACGCTTTAATCAGCTGCCTTCGTACCGCTCTCTCCTCGTTTATTCTGACCTTTCAATCCCAAAAACAGTACTGTTAGTCGGCTGCAATAGGAGCTGCCGCGCTACTTACATAAACGGTCCACAGCAACAGAGACCTACCATATAAAAATTAATTACAACCAAAGGACCGTCCGACCGTACCAATCGGAGTGTAAACTTCGAACACGATAGATACAAAGTCTATTATTATTATATAAAAGAGAACAAGGTTATCGCTGCCATTATATATTTGATCAAATGTCAATTGGTCTTGCGGAATATTAAGTATGAAGGACAGTTATTAAATGGGCACTCGAGTGGAGAATAACGCTGTCTCTTTAACTGGAAACAATCACAGAGAATGAAGTATAACATCAGCAAAAAGAATAAAGAAACAGTAAATTATTAATATTAATTTATGCATATATGTATTATGATAAATATATTTTAAAAGAAAGTGCTTTAATGTAAGAATTTCATATGATTGCAATAGAACAAGTTAAATATTATGTATTAGTCTAATGAATGGTATTATGCATGCATTGAATATATAAAGAGTACTTGATTTATAAAAATGGAAATATAAAGAAATCATTTTTAAAAAAGAAATATTATTTTTTCGTTAGGTGACGAGCCGAACGAGAATATCACCTAAAGTTAAGTGACACGCTTGTACACAACAAAGTGGCGCTGGTTAGAATGGTATATACATACACAACACATTGCGCTCCTCGCCTTGAGACATAAGGTGTTGAGTCTCGTTACCCCAGTAATTACACTAGCTTAAAGCGCCCTTCAAACCGGAACACAGACATGTTTACACTGTACTGTTAGTCGATTGCAATAAGAGCTGCGGTGGTATCCACCTAGACTGTATCCGACAACAGATATATACCACCAGAGAAACAACAGAATCGCCCAAGCAGAGATAAGATTTTTGTCAATAAAAAATTTAATTTCTTAAGTATAGGACGAACTATGTGAACTTATTAACTATTAGTTAACTTTAAGGTTCAATCTCATGTAACTTAAGAAATTACGCAAGCGGTTAAAGATCGTTTACTTGGATAAATCTCCGTCGGAGATCGGCAACTGGGCGAGTATCGGAGGCAGGAAGGCCCGGGGTGTCGGGGCGTTGGCACGAGGTACGAGTTGGCTATTCTCGGGTCCCGCTGCCGATAAGTGCTGCTTATCGATCTCACCCGCCGTTGTTTTTTAGCCGCTGGCCCAGGGCATAAATTCTTATTAAGCCGGATAAGGGAAAAAGTTAATTACATACATGTTTCTCTTATTCTAACAAATTGAGATTAGTCGCCCATTGTTTTTGTACTTCATTTTCGTTGTTGTTTCTTTAAGAACGGTGGAGATTATCATCAGTGATAAAACTTTGAGAAGTATGAAATGTGACAATCATTATAAAACATTTCGTAAAATTCAATAAAATTCAATAACGGCATTTCTAATTTTTCTCGTGCCGTTACTCGGGATCTACTATCAAAACGAGATTCATGATTATTTATCCACCCCACCATTTTATTTAAGTTTGGGTCGGCAGATGTCACATGTCCGTGAAAGCTTGGATCATGTCATGATTCCTTTACCAAATACACAAGATAAATAGGGGTGGAAACCTAACCTCGTAAAGGTTTATTTTACTTTTAAAAAACACTGTCGAATGTATAGTAATAAAAGAACATGACAAGAATATTATGCGGTTAAAACTAACAGATTTAAACAAAGTTTCTAATCAAAACGGGGACAAACGTAGTTTAATATTTAAAACATTATATTAAACTACTGAGAAATAAAACAAAAACGCTATCCGCCGATAACTTTGTTAAAGTTTGAGAAGCAGACGTGGCCGCGGTCGACTCGCATTTGACATCTTACTCACTTGAGACACTACTTCGTTGTTCCGACAAGCGTGTTCAGGTTTGTCGGATGCGGTTAATCTCTAGAAAGAATATAGGCATGAAAAGAGAAAGGCGGTTTTATTATTCATTTAAAGGCTGTCGAGTAACAGGAAAACATTTTACCTTAATATATACGTATATTTTTCTATCTATGTATTTTTCTATATATTTTATTGACTATGAGGTTGTAGATGATAAAAAATGCTTGCTCAGAATACTGTTGCTTTCATAAGTTTACAACTGGAACATAGAAAATACTAAAGTACCGGAGGCAGATTAAAGATGGAGAAGTAGTACCAGTACCAGTTGATAGGAAAAATTCCGACCATGAAGCATCCTCCATATGTAATCCCAGAATTCAAAGCTAGTGGCTTCCTAATCGCTTAATAATATGAAAATTCCTGGTTCGTTTTCGGAGCCATCTTCCGTAGCTTTTATTTGATGACAGGATTTTTTATAGTGATTTTCACTAAGCGACTACTACTACTTTAAAATTGTAAATCTGTGGACATAAAGGCATTGTTGCGTTTCGGCGATCGACATATGAAAGCGAGAATACTCAAATTGAGCTAGTTTCACTTCATATTGAACTTCACTAAAACTTACTTAAGGAACTGAAGTTCTTGGCCTTTGTAAATTAAAAGACCGCTTCCTAGAGCACCCTTATATAAATTACAATTATATAACTGAAGATGTCTTTCAAGGATCCCCTACAACTCTTATAAAATCATCTTTCGCAAAAAACACAGCATTCCGTCCAGCATGACACATGTGGTGAATAAAAAAAACAATCGTTACACAGGTTTCCAGTTCCAAGAACGTGGCAATATAAAATGCATATATGCGAGAGCTTTAGAACACATTAGCAATGGAAACCGTCTGGTCAAGATAAACAGGAACTTATTTATTGCTAGAAATGAATCACTACGCGTATGAAAAGACAAAATCTTGTTTACTTGCTGCTTGTATACATTAAATTTACGGGTAGTTTTCCTACATTTTATCAGTCATAGTATTTTATGGTTTTCAAACTTTAATCCAAGTATAGTTATAAAAGCAAGATATTTTACGTTTAAAGTATATTATAAATAAAGTTTATCTGTTAAAAAATGATAAATTCCTGAACCTGTCTCATTCGTGGGTAAGCAACAGTACCAGCAGGTTATATATTAATAATGGATATTATATAATATATTCTTAAATATACATAAATGTAAGTTAACGTCTAATATTATGTATCTTGCGAGCGTCTAGACAGCGATAAGCTATTAATTACCGTTAGAGACTAATTTTTAAAACGTTTTTGAAATACAGTAAACCTGTTCATGAGCGGTGAATAGGGATCGCATAAAAAAGGACCGCACGAAAACAAGTTTTACTGCACTCACCAAGGAGGACTTAAGTAAAAGGTTTAATTTTACTACAATAAGAAATTTACATAATTATATTTGTTTCTTAAATACCTACATACAATGCAGTCCAATGAAACTATTCTCTGTTTACATTTCAAAATTGTTTCGTAAAAGAGAAAAACTGTCAAAGTTAAAGAATTATAGCTAAACTTCCACGGAAGAAATATACTGTTTTACTTAATTTATAGTGTACCTGGGAAATGATAGTTCGTTTGTGTTTCTTTGTCCAATCATTTCTTAGCTTCTGCTTTCGATGAAGGGAAACATCGTGAGACGTCTCAAGAACCACAAAGAACCCATGTCCTTATTTAATCACGTCGAGGATTATAACCCTATCTCTTCTCATAGGAGAAGTCTCAAGTCTCATCAGGATGGATATGGAATAAGTAGCTTATACTGTGGTTTGTGTATACAGGTTTTATATATATATATATATATATGTATATAATCCTTCTGTGATACTTAAAACAATTTGTGTTAACAACGTTTAATACACAGCATCCGGCTGTACGATAAGGAATCTGGTCGACAATGTACACGATTTCCGATCGGCAACATTATCAACGACCAAGATCGGTTAAAAGGTGCTCTGTGATTACGACCGGTTTAGTTTCTAGTAACAACCACATTCGTTCTTCTCAATATTTTTCAACAAATTCTTTAAGGTCCTCTAATACTAACTTCGTACCTAAGAAAACAATTTATTACATTTAAATACACAATAAATGATAGGGTGCTGTATATCGAAACTTAAAAACAAATTTCCGTTAACAGAAAATGTTTAGTACGCAATATCATTCTCCTAAGTAGAATTAAAATTATGAAACCTCGTTAATAATTAAAAAAGAAAAAAAAATTACAAGGTCCAAGTGCTAATTTTTTCTGTAAAATGAATGACGAAGCCTATTTTTTATTTCCACCGCAATTCAACCAGCTTAGACCATTACTTGAAGCAACTTATGACGTCACCATTAATATAACCATACGGGTAACAATTATAAATTACAATACAATACCTAGAAGACAATCAGCAGAACGTTCACCGAAAAATACTCAAAGTTCAATTACCTGTAACAAAAAAGACAAAAAAAAAATTAATACATTTGCACAACACAGCTTAAAGCCAGTATAGTTACAATTAAGTGTTGTATCTATAGATCGTTAAGTCCTTTACTTTGTTGCCTGATGTACACTGTATATTAAACAACATGTGATAAAAAAATTATTACTTCCATTATTTTTTTTACAACATCGTGATATGACTATAAACTGAACAAGATATAGTTAGAACATTGGAGTACAGACGCGGCTTAACGAAAATATTCATTACAAATTAATATTAAGCATAGCTATAATAGCTAAATAAATCCACAAGTTTATGTAAAACAAGATCTTTTATAAAATGTGTAGGCGTCGTTATAAATGCTTTCTTGTTACTTAAAATAAGTAGCGAAACTTCATGTAAAACTGTATTACAATTGGTATTAATGAAAGATATTTTTTTAACTTAATATACCTTTGCCATGCGGTAAAAAGCTGCTCATAGAGAATGAATGCTGGAAAACTTTTACCGTGGCCTATATCAATATATTATTTACATACACACACACATATTTATATATATATATAAATATATAATATACATGTATATAAATATATATAGATGCATATATATAAAGTATATATATTTAATTGATTGCCAAAGTAATAAATTGTCAGTGTGTTTATATGCAGTAGTATAATGTAAAATACATATAAATAGCTACAAGCACTGTTTTTTTGTAAATGTCTTTGTTTTGTGGAGACAAATAAATATATTTTAACGTTTTATTGTTATTATTTTGCTCGCTAACCCACAAATACCAATATCGATAAATATGATGGTACAAAAATTAAAGATGAAAGCAGCAGTTGAAATGATTATAATACCATCTAAATAAATTCAGAAAACAGTTGCAGGTTATAAACAAATAAAACTCATAGCGCTAACGAGGATTCGAGCTTTTACTATATTGTATTTTTATTATAAAAGAAATTTTCTATTGAGATATACGAATTTGTCTAAATTTATATTAATATGAGTATTTTGGTGTTTCTGCACCATTCCTCGTGAATCTCAAGAAAATCTCGTCAATTCACGAGTCTCAGATGCATTGTATATCACTAAAGAATAAATGACGAACATAACAATATCAAATAATTGGTGCCAGTATAAAGTCTAGACCGGTGCATTGTTACCATCATCCAGTGTCCGTCGACCCCGAACTACCGACAGTCCACTTTGCGAAAATCTGAGACATCGACACTTCTATCTGACGACATAACGTATCATATAGCCAAAATAAGATATGATAAAAGTTTTATAGAAGTAGATTTATTTAAGTAAAAAGCTTTATCGTAAAGCTTCTTTTCATAATATAATATTCTTACATAAACTTGAGAGAACTACTATTAGGACCCTACACCACTAACATTAATATTTTAACTAAATAATAATAAAACTATTCATGATACAAGAAACTGTGATGACTCTCGGACGCGGGTTCGATTCCTACCGAGCTGAAATTACCTGTCAATGAACACATCGTGAAGAAACCATCATGTTTTAAGAACTAGTATCATCATGAACATGTGAGACCTACCCACCTTTTGAGAGAAGGACTTCAGATCTCAATAACATCATTGAACTTAAAGAACATTAAAATGTTATTACTCATTTATTAAATACAATAAAACAGATTGATCTAGATCTAGATCTAGAGAGAAAAAAACAATAACACATGATTTACGTATGATATCTTATCAACTTCAACATTACTTTCCATTACGGACTGAAAATAAATTTTTGTTTCAAACAGAATAAAACAGATAGCTCTTATGTGCATGTTTAACTTCATACTTTTCCACAAAAACAGAACAGACCACAATGGGAATGAAAAAATAAATCAGTCGACGTTTTTTCGCAGTAGGTAAATTTTTAATAAACATGTCACTTTTATAAAGAAAATGTATCATGTAGCGAATTGCTTAATTATTATTTGTATTAAAGTAAATTTTACTTCCAGTGATAAGAGCGAAAATGAAAGCTATGATATAAGTAAATTATCGCTGATACATAATAATGTATATGTATGAGCACTGAAAGGCACTCTACAAAGTGGACCTATCTGGTGAAACTGAAGTAGTTTACTGGTGGTGGGTTTTTGTCACTGGTTCTAGTCTAGATAGGTTGGCACCTAGATGGTATCTGCAACTCCTAATTCAACCGCCAAATAGTTCTGTGCAAACATTACTTTGTTCCGATTAGAAGAGTACCAATGAAATTACTGGGACAACGAAACACCTTATGTCTTAAAGCCACGTGCACAATGTGGTGTATATAACCAAGGCGACTTTCCATTCGCCACGGTCCTTATGGACAGGCGTAACACTTACCATTAGGTGAACTCTTCGCTGGTCCCGTCCTAAAAATAAAATCTAACTGGAAACCACTAGACGTGGATAGAGCAAGACCTAACAGTTTTAGGACTCTTTGAAAAGGTTATGCTTAGTAAGCGTTTATCAGCTTATTATTAATATAATAAAATGTGTTTTCTTTTATCTAAAGTCTTTCGCAAAATGTAATACATACCTTGACGGAATTCTTAAATTATTATTGCTGTAAATCATTTTCTATAATAAAAACTAGTATTAATAAAAATATGGTATAATGAGTCTTTTTATATCAGTTTTATAAAAATCTAAGACTTTTTTCGTTTTTAATTAATTTCTTTACCTAGATTTCTCCATTTTACGACCACAATTATTACGAGATGGGAGTTCAAAGACCGCCTAAACGCTTTTAAGTCATTCACACTACCGACCGAACAAATATATGTTATTTAAATACAGTCATTATTTTTATTTATCAACAGTTAATTGGCGAAAAAACTATATTTGAATATATTAATGATTTATTTGAAGAGCCGTCTGTATAGTTAACATTAATTAAAATTGCTTCATAACATATAAATACTTGACGCCTTGTTTTATTTTTGGTTACTGATACGCTTACTCATAACTACCAAACGCTGGTTAAGATAGTATACACTGCAGCACAAAGGGCTCTTCGCTTTGTTATATGGTTTAGGTCTCGTTACCCCAGTAAATTTGCTAGTATACAGCAGCATACAAATTGGAACACATTAATGTTTGCACAGTACTGTTTGTTGGTTGCTAAAAAAGCTGCGGTAGTACCTACCTAGACAGTCTCCGGCAACAGAGACCTATTACCAGTAAAGAAACGTTTTTTAACTCAATATCTTTAATAGATAAATAGTTTTATATTCAAACATAACAAACTTCGCCCCCTTTCTCAAATGAGAAACCCATCCAATACTATTTGCTAATGTAATGCAACCCTGCAAGTTCCCTATACAACCCCACAATTTTCACCCTTTACGAAATATGTACATATATAATTGGATTCCATTTTTTCCGCTCTAAATGAAAATAAAAAAAAAGTGTATTAGCATATTACGATGACTCCAGGCGCCAGCATAAGCTGTACTTCAACCTGATCAAGCAAATTGATTTGCAGGCTTTCAGCTGAAGCATCATTTAAGTACACTTCGCCGAACTCTTAATTAAGATGAAATTCAATTCACGGTTTCCACTGGATAAAAAATACTAACTTAAATATTTTAAAGCACATCGGCCAAAATGTATATAAATTTTTAAATAAACAATAATATAAAAATTAAATTGTGATGGTTATTGAAATATAAATCAACTCAGGTGGTTAAGCTTTTTAAGCATTCCTCGTTAACCGCTCAGTCCCATCATTTTAGGGTGACGAGGGTTAAATAATTGTCTGAATTTAAATATATTATTATATTTAACCACGACCAAAGTAGGTGTTAGGTGATGATGAAGTTAGCAAAGGACATAGTGAAGTAACCTTTGTCCCGAAGTGAACGCCTATCGTCTAATGATGATACACTACCTCTATGTTATTTTCGTCACTTTGGGAGACAAGATGTTAAGTCTCGTTATCTAAGTAATTTCACTAAACACTACAATACAAATCCGAAAACAGTAATTTTTGCATATAACCATCGACCTTCATGATATATGCAAAACCATCATCAGTACTTAGGTACCAAATCGCTTAAAATACATATAAATTAAACTTCTTTTCTTAAACTACTAGACGACTTGTGCATAAACTTACACGTGGCGCTAGTTAAGATGATATACACAGCACCACATTGAACCAGACGCATTTAGACAATAATATGTCAACTCCCGTTACTTCAGTAATTTTACTAGGTCTACTAATATTTGCATACTTTTGTTAGTAAGCTGCAGTGGGAGCTGATGGTATCTACCTAGACGATCTCCGACAACGAAGACCTACCACCAGTACATGTGTCTTAATACAATCAATCAGTGAGACAGTTGTTCGCGTGCTAGCTGTCATTGCAGTGCGGAACATGACGCGTGGGCAGTGTGAAGTATGAAGCATGGGGGTCACTAGTGTTCAGCACAATACACGGCCGGGTCGTCGACCAGGCGACTATCAGAGTTAATGACCACGGACTAGAATTACTAATTGCCGGGGAATTCATACCATGTTACTACTAGCAACGGTATGAAATGTTTCCTTCGCAACTTCACGGTGTAAAATGCTTTGAACAGTTATGTTTGTATTACAGTTAAATTACGTAATAATTAATAATTATTGTTCACTACATGAAAGATGTTAAAGTAAGAACATGATTTTGTTCTCAGAAATAATTAATAGATCACAAAACATAATAAAACCTCCAGAGTTCCGTATCGGTTATTCTCAAAGGAAAGAACGCTGTAAACTGAATAATAAAATTAGATGTCTTCGTGCATTTGTGTTTGGGTTTTCACTGTGTTTTTTAAAACACAGTGAAAACCCTAAAAAAAAGTTAAATTTCATTAAAAACTGTGAATGAAAGTTCAGGCAGTTCCAAATACTACAGATATTATAAAATGTCTATAACATAACATATAGTCTCAACACTTATATAACGTTCACGGTTATGATGAATATAAACCATTAAATTTTTCCGCTGCTGGGACTAGAGGGTAGAGAAAAGATATACGAAATCCAAATAATATATAAGACATACTAAATATTTGTTTTGACCTAATATGTGTAATCTGTTATTATCAAAGAAGTCTAAATGGATTAAAGGTTAAAACCGGAAAATCTATTGTAGTTAAATCATAACTCATTTAGCACTCAACAATTCTAAGACTTTTCAACTGATATAATTCTCGTAGTACAAAATTAGATTTTAGATGTGTTGATTTCTTATTCCTATGTATGTATATATCTATATCTTTACTTAGCAATATGAACTTCGGACCTTATCAAAGATTGTAAAGTCTCATTTGAACACATTGGAAATTTATTAATATAGCTTTGATACGGTAAACAATAAACCGTGTATAAGAAATACTATACTGTTATATAATGATGGTTTCAATTGAAATTTCATACAAAAATTTAAAAGTATACCGATGTCAAAGGACAACGGTCCAGTAAGCCTGCGGGGTCAATGATGGGGGAACTTCGCTTGAGTCACGCGTACAACCTGTTGGTTAACGGACCGGAGCACTTTGATTACAGGTGATCGCTGGCAAAGGATACCCATGGTGGAGCGAACGCGGACCACAAACTACATACTATTGCAATATTCTCTTCAAAGATAAACATAGAGGACGGTCCATCTACATACACAACTAATGACAGAAACTTACGTAAGGGTTGTAATCTTGGAAACCATTGGAAACAATATTTAGAAAAATTGGAATACTCCAAATAATTTACAGGCACCAGCGATCCACAAACATTGTAAAATGTATATAATATATACAAACTCTGTTTTTTGTATTTCATTGGTTTATGGTGACAAATTAACACTAGGTTTACCAGACCAGTCAAATTGACTGGTCTTGCAAATTCAATTTGAAATTATTTCTTCATGAAATATTTTTTTTCTCTAATGATATCATGACTTTTGTAGCTTTGACCAAAAAAAACAATTTTATGAAATTTATGTTATTTTATATATATTCATAACAAATGTATTATTAGGTTTAGGTAGAAATATGTAGAGTTAAACAGTTGGTAAATTTAGTGTTAATATAAATATATATAAGTGTGATGAAAGTTTTTTGTTACTGCCACCAGATACCTTTAAAGAATATCCCCATACCCTTCAAAAAATTAGAATAAAAATTAGTACTAATTAGTACTTGAAGTTTTGTATATTTGTCGTGTTATAATTTGTCACCGGGAGACCCAGTACTA
>DWLS01004576.1:0-13788 GCA_018246255.1 Pachliopta kotzebuea | reverse complement strand
TACATTTATTAATTGAATTTAAATTAAAACTCAGGAAACGAATAAACGTATTTGTCCCACATTCGTATTTATAGAGTAACGAATTAAACAAGTCAGACCCCTGCACGGTTCGGTATAGACCACTTTGGGAATCACTGGTCTAGACTGATCGTTCTAGGATCATTTCCGTTTACACTATCACTCGTGAAACGACTTCCTTTACTTTGTTCTTCTTAAGTTTATAATCAAAATGATATTAAAAAATAACGTGTGACTACTGATTATATTATGATCATTAACAACCCATATAATGTCTCAGTATTGGGATACGAAGCCATCTCTCACAAGGTAAGAGTCAGTCAATTTACATCACGTTCAAGTGCAGTTTAGATGACCTATGCTTAGTAAAGTTTTGTATTAATAAAAAAAGAGAAGTGCGAGTCGTATGAAAGCTAATTAAATATAAATTTGTTTATAAGTAGAATGCGGTGTGTGGTTCCTTGGGACCTGTTGAACGGATTTGTTTATTGGCGATGTTTACACAACCGCTACCGTTGTTTACGGAATCCCTTTGAGATTTGCGCATGCTCTCTTTGTATTTACAGATTGTTTACAATGCAACGAGCCATCAAAGCTTAGTTCAACTACCATAAAGTTAAAGTAACAAATGCTTTTCTTTTAACGTTTAATTCCTTTGTATTTTAACTATGACCATATCATAAAAAAAGCATATCAATCATTGGATTATTTGCAGGAAAATTTAGGTCACGAAAATTATTAAAATACTAATACATGTTAACGTTTATCTAATACAATGTTTTATTAATGAATACATACTATAAAATGTTATAACAATAATTAGTCACTAACTGTTTATGGTGCAGCGGATATTAGAGTAACGTCTATTTTGTTGTTGATGCATCATCGGCTAATGTAACTGTATTTACGAAGAGACAGAAATTAGTTATATGAAATATGTTAGCTATAATTTTATGTAGTGTAAAATTACGAACAATTTTAGTTTTCTTATATCACTCGACTAAATAAAGAGATGAGAGGATAGGTCATTCTCTTAAAGGTTAATGATATACATATCCATTCGTAAATAGTTTCAATGTACAGTTAGCATGATATATACTGAAGCTTGAGAATTAATATATTGTGTCGTTTCTCTAGTAAAGTCGCTAGCTAAAGCAATCTTCTAAACCGTTTTCTGCTGATAAACAATAATATTTACAGACTGTGATAGATCTAGACAATCTAGATTTATACTAGAATATGATTTTAAGTCTCGATAAATTAAAAATATTTGTTGTCTTGTATTAAATTCACTTTGAATTCGGCTCACGGCGTTCGGATTTGCATCATAAACTATTATATTATTCAGGACAGTCTTTGTGTATAAGACCTAAGACCTAACAGGGTGGAGGAAGTTGAGTTTTCCGTACAGGATTTTGGTGGTGCCTTTATTTGTGATGTACGAGTACATCATTATAACATCGTAAGAACAAATCCTATTTGCTTGATAGATTCCTTAGGTATATAGTTCCTTCTTTTTTTAGTTTAGTTTAGCAAGCATTATTAAATATAAGTAAAAACTTATTTTGAATTACATAATCTATTATATAGTCTTTTATATTATTATCTTTTAAATACAAATAGATTATCTAATATTACTTATAAGTAATTTCCGAGTTTGATAGTTTTTTAATACCTATAAATTTTAAAGAGAACTTTACACGTTTGCAATAAAAAGGCGTTATTAAATACACATAAATGTCATCTTTATTGCATACTGAGAGCCGTGGAGTGCATTACCAATGCAATTACCACGAAAAGGTATGTAAATATGAAACACGGTATTTCTTCTCTGACACTATCGCGTTTTAAAACGTCGATACAATTCGATGATTCAGTGCCCGCATCAAACTGCGAACGAGTTTCGTGATAAAATCTTTAATGTGGTTTAAGGAGCTAATAAACATTATGGACCTCCTAAAGTTACATATTATATTTGTAATAAATAATACATAAGTATGTGATTAGTATATATTTATTAACAATAAGGTTATACGATACATTTTCTTGAGGGTACGATCGCCTCCTATTCTGTATAGTCAGTGCCTTATAGTTTCTATTCTATAGGACTTTTCAATTACAGTCTTCCCCGGGTTGCGTCCAAAATGATAGCTTGTTTTTGGGTCCTATCCATTGTTTAGACTATTTAAAGCTTATCCATTTTGCCAGAGATAGTGTGAGACAGATGCAGTTTAACTTCAGGTCGCTGCGCCAGAACAAACCTTCCTATTTTTCACAATTTTGTTGAGTACGCCTTCCTGCTTAACATTGCGTTAAAACTTCATAAATAAGTAAAATTCATAACAAATTTTAAACTTGTATATTAAGTTATAAATTATTACTTAATTTACACGATATTACAGCAAGCGGTATGTTCAACACTTACAAATATCTAAAACTGTTTAAAAGCCGCGTGGCTCGTACAAAGAATGCCTTTAACGTTACTCCGCATTCATAAACACGAGCTTAACCCCGCAATTACCGGTAACATAACACTGATGCATCAAAAGCGGTCACGCTTCATTACTGTGGACTTCAATGCTAATTAAGTTTATAACATGTTAAGGAGAAGCCCATGTCCAGCAGTGGACTGCCCAGAGTTGATGATGGTAAAACTTTTTTAACACATATTTTAATATCACATTTAGTTATACATATTACTGTTCTAAAGTACTGACAAATTATTTTTTTTAGTATATTCCTTCCATCATATAGAGGGAATTAATTTCCTTCTTTTCTTTTTCTTTATCTTTCAACTTTTAGCTACCATACACTAACAAATTATTACTACTTCTTACGTGAAGGATTATTATTACATTTTAATATATAAGCTGTTGCCTTCAAGCGGAATGTGGTATAAAAAAGACGCCTAAGACCTAGATAACCTAAGCACTTGCCTAGGACTCGAAATTTTTTGAAGGCGAAAATTAGGTTTTCAATTTTTAAGAATGGGCTCGTAATTACGTAGGCCTATAATATGTTACTTAGTGCCCGCTTTTGCCTAAGTTCTCCACTAGATATAATTGCATAATTGCCTACATATATACTATTTTTTAAATTATTGTAAGTTGGTAATTAACCTTCAAATTGACTTTAATTTGACCTCAAATTTTATTCAATGTACTATTAAAAGAAAATCGGAATCTTATACTTTTAATACCAAGATCAGATCGCAACAGATAAATTGGCTATTAACTCTTGAATTTATATTGTAAAATAATATCCACGATAGTAATAAAGTTATTACTGTACGTAGGGCACATTAATCTCACGTGTCCCATGAGGTATCCTGCTGTTTGACTGATGCGGTGGAACCGCTTTCTCCAGTTCTTTTTGCTCGTTAAAATGATATCTCGATATAAGTTAAAGTGTCGCATTACAGTTAAACGTATTAATAAATAGTTAAAAATAATAATACAAATAAACAACATTAAAACAAACGTCGGTATAACTTATATTTGTTATTTTTAATTCATATCTAAGTGAAGTTGGCTTACATTTAACATTAGTACTGGATACTAATCATAGAGGTATGTTGCCGGTGACCGTCTAGGTAGATATCATACATTACAAATAGTATTGTGTAAACATTACTGTTTTATTTTACGTAGGTATAGGTTAATGCTTGACCACGATCCCACCTGGTGTTAAGTGAAGATGTGGTCTATGATGGTAAAGCGCATTAACCTAGCAAATGCCCATCGTAATTGTACGGGAACACTGACGCCGGCAAGTTGTTTCACTCTTTAGCTGTCCTTATTAAAAACGAGGAATCAAACCTCTTAGTCCGGTTAGAAGGATGCTGTAAGGTAGTTAAAATACTGAGGTAACGAGACTTAACACATTACATCTCATGGCGATGATGGCAGTATGATGAATGAAAAAAAAAAAATATATGAATATGTATATCATTTTAATCAGCGACACGTTGTTATGGTTAAGTATCACTTACCATCGGATGAACGCTTTGCTCATATCGTCGCCTTGTAAAATAAAAAAATATATATTTTAGAGGTTGTGTTAGTTTTTAAAAGTATATAAAGTTATCAAAATACGAAGGAGTAACGAACAGAGATATTACAGCTTCCTAAAATCTAGATACGTCAAGAATTTACACTGGACCCAGTAATCACAGGGTCAACAACCTGTCACACTTATGAATGTAAGTTATGGACCCTGCCGATCGCTGGGAGCCCCTCGTCGGCTTTTACAGCCTTCCGGATAAGATCTAAGTGGTGCGTTTTATATTTTGATATCTGTTATTTACTGCGCCTTGACATCTGTAACTTTCGCGTTAAATCACAACGTTAATGTTGTTTAACATATGTAGTAGACACGACAAACCCTGATACCAAGTAATTGGCAGCACTGGTTTATTTTAATCGATGAGCCGTCTCCGGGGTCAAACATGTGAAGGTATCTTTGAAGGGCGACGGGTGATAAGGAAATGGCAGTGTGATGCGTGTTGTCAATGAACAGGAGCTGAACCGGCGGATGTTGTGATATATGTAAGGTTACGCGGCCTTAGATAGAGGTTCGCTGTATCACATGTACTAATAAGAAGAAACTTTTAAAATTAACTATAAAAGGAAGAAAGAAATTACTCTTTAATATATATATATCTAAGTTCACAGGGCTAATAAAGAGGTTTCCATGTACATACATACATCTTAGTGTTGTTGGTATGCGTAGACAAAATATAAATAAATAAATTTGTATTTCATAGTACAATAAACAAAGGTTCTAAAAGAAATAATACCCATAGAAAAAGTTGATTATAGCCTTCTTTATCAGTCAAAGTTTTTTTGCACACCTTGAGTTTCTTTAGTGTGTTAATAATATAGTTAATTTTAAAACAAGAGTAAGATATACGCGAATAGTTACTATAACTGAACAAAATCTGCATTCAAAAAATACATTGTAAGAGTTATTAGTATTAGTATGAGTATATAGTATTGTCAAGACTAAAAATTAAGTGCCAAAGACTAAAAACATAATGCCATATACTTTTTGTTAGATTTTCCACATTTACATTTCTTCTTTTTTTCCCCTTTTTACTTTCTTTGTAGTTCTTTACTAATTTAAAAAAAAATAATATTATTTTGTCTGCGCATATCAATCTATTATTAAGTTGTCTATGAAAACCTCTAATTAGCTTTAAGTACTTAATTTATTTATAGAAATATAATATATTGTGTACGCTGTTGGTTTTCTGAATTCAATTGTAACAAAGTTTAAGTTAAATGTGAAGAAAGATTTCGTTAAACTTGTGTTTAATTTATTTACATCGGACTAAGAAAGAGTAGTAAGAAGTAGTACTATGAATTTGCTCCACGGATCTATCTAGTTAATGTGAGTTGTACGGCGGTTTAAAAGTTTAATTGGTTGTTATAATACATAAAAAAAATTTATTCACATTAGTTAGATTTACTAAAAATGTCTTGTTTTGGTAATTTCATAATGTATTCGTTGTTTCAGATCGCTGCTGCTGGCAGCGTTTGTATTAAGTAACTACTTAGCGTCGACGGCTACAAGGCACCATCACCCGCACAATGTGAGTATTTACACATACATTCACCAAATCATAATATTTAATTATAAATGCGAAGTATACGTTGAAAATATTAACTTAATCTAACTTTTGATACAGAACTAAATTTTATAGTAATAAAAAAATAGTTTCTTACGACTTAAAAAGGGAAAAGTACCGAAATATTTCGCACTAAGAAATACTGTGACTAAAGGAAGATTAGAGTATAATGAAATATGAAAAGAAGAAAATACTGCGAAAAAATAAACTATATATTTATTTATTTATTTACACTTTATTTGTATAATATAACAAAAGGAAAAACATTATATACAAGAGATACACAGTAAACAAAAAGCTCGTCATAATGCCACAAGGCATTCTCTTTCAATCAACCTTTCAGCAGATGAAGACAATGAAGAAAATAAATTACAAACAGTTGCCAAACAAAAAAAATATAAAAATCAATAATATTGTAAATACAAAAATTGTTATACAAATAAATTACATAAGAATGTTATATATTCTGTAAAGTACAAATATACATAGAAGAGAAGTAAAATAATAAATAAAAAGAATATTATGGATTTCGATTAAACCAAATATGTCAACTACCATATATTATACATATATAAATATTTATTATGTATATTATAAATGATCATCATCATCAGCTGATAGACGTCCAATGCTAGACATAGGCCGGTCTTAATAATGAAGAGACTTGGGTTGACTCCAACCACCAGCCGAGCCAGCCTCATTTATTGATTAGTAGGGAGTACCACAAACAAATGAGATTGGGTTCTATGATTTGTTATGTGGGTCCCTTTAAACCCCTTTATAAATCTTTTTATGTATTTAATTTATAAACAAATGTCTATGTTTCATTATCATATTGTTTCTAATTTAACTTCATAACATCAGTATCACTTAAGGTAGACTAGAAGATAATACCAAAGGCATTAAATCCACGTTTACACGATGTATATAAATAAATTAAAAGTTATCATACATTTTCTTATCAGTAAATCTTCCGAAGGTTTAAAGTAAAAAATAAAACTTTCGTTCGACTTTATCAAAACAACTTTGATAGTAAAGAAACTGCTATAAATACTTCGAAAACTTCATGAGAGTATCAAAAGAGACTAAAAAAATTTTTTCGCTCCATGAAAAATACTGTCACTGACTGATTTAAAACTAATTAAGGTTAATTAGAAGGGATTAAATGTAGAGTGGGAACTGTATATAAAAATATAGTAGATCCATTGGTAGAGAGTATTTTGAAATTATCGTTGTAGATAAAAGAGTACATTGTGTTTAGCACAACCAAAGGAATAGTAGTAGGAAGAGCAAGGGAGCGCTATTATCTTGCAGTTAGTCGCCGGAAAGTTAATTTATTGCAGGAAGACGCGTCGCTGTGTATCAAACTGCAACTAAATGCAGACAGGGGTGTCACTTTGACAGAAATACAGACAAAAGACATCCAGCAGTGAACATCTATTGAAGTGATCTTGATGATGATGACATGCTATTACATATTAATAATTCTTAAGACGTACAAAGTGGTAACGATACGTAAGCAAACTACATTTGTAGTTAGTATGTTTACAATATCACAATAATGATAAGAAATTAAAAAGAAATTGGAAATACTAGAGCTACATTAAACACTAACTTTTGGGTGCTGTAGTAATTTTTTATATTGTAAACCGTTTACTGTATAAAGTCAATAATTCAAATTGCTTCTTAAGCAAAGCATGATGAAGTCTCTTATAATATTAGTAGTAGGTCGCGTCTATGAAGGTACTACTGCAGCTCCTATTGCAGCCGACAAACAGTACTGGGCAGACATTACTGTGTTCCTATTAGAAGGGTATTTTATTCTAGTGAAATTATTAGGGTAATGTGACTTAACTCCTTATGCCTCAAGGAGTTGTTATGGACGAGGATATCACTTATCATCAGATAAACGCCGTCCTCGTCTTGTCGCTTTATTGAGTAAAAAAAAGGAATGTAATAAATAGTGAAAAGCGCGAAACAATAATAAAAATCATAATATCCTTTTGTTACGATTTATAATATTTTTTTTTTTTATAAAAATAATCTAGTATTTTCTTTGCTAGCCCTAAAACAATCAAACAGTATTTCACAACAGGTCCACCGGGCGCTGTTATTGACCGCGCGGGCCTTGACTTTGGCCGCCGACCATTCACCGCCATCTATCGCCGAACCAAGCGACTGATTAGTTCATCATCATCGTCAACAACAATGGTCTATTTAATATAGATGATTAAGCGATATTTCATAAAATAAGATTTCAAATTTGAAAACAATACGTCATTAATTTAGTAACCGTAGGGAACGTTATTATGATAACACCATTGACCTTTAACATCGACTTACTCATGAAACAGAGGAAGCGGGGGAACAGGATCGAAGGAATCAGGGTCATCATGACCGTGTAGAACTTTGCCATTATCATTCATAATTGCCTATGTTTTAGCTTAAGAATATTTTAAACATTTCACTAAACATGTCATATATATTATTATAGCTATGAAAGCTAATAGCAACCCAAATTAATTATCAGCAGAAGCAATTGCATGTAATGATCAATTTTTTTAATCTACTAGTCTTCTAGACGAACAAGACGTTTACCTGATGACAACGTGGCGCTGTTTATAATGTTATAGACAGATTTATCAAGAATTATTGATCATAACAAAAACCGCATAAAGAACAAGGGTTTTTTTATAGAAAAGATTTATATCTCACTCTTTATATCGCAGTAACTACTAATTAATAACTAAAAAATATTTAACATACTCTCAATTATGTACTTGTTGTTGAAAGAATCTGTATTCAACAGTCACCATTGATTTATTATGATGGTGGGACGAAGTAGATTTTTATCCTATGGGAATTAAGATATAGTTAAGGTGTTAATCCATTTAGTACAGTGGTTTACTGCTCGGTTAGCAACTGGTAGATTCTTAATACGAATGAACGAGCGCGTTCGGAAAATTCGTAAGGTCTTTTCATCCAGAATCCTTCAGTGCCTGAAGACTCAAGTCTTTAAACTGTGCGTGTTGTCAGTGATGACTTACAGCTTCGAAACTTGGTTGCTAACTATAGGCCTCATAAGAAAGCTCAGAATCACACAGCGAGCGATGGAGAGAGCTATGCTTGGAGTATCTTTGCGTGATCATTCTGATGAAATGAGGAATCATTCTGATGAAAATAAAATGAGGAAAAGAGGAAGCTGAAGTGGC
Source organism: Pachliopta kotzebuea (assembly GCA_018246255.1). NCBI lineage: Eukaryota > Metazoa > Arthropoda > Insecta > Lepidoptera > Papilionidae > Pachliopta > Pachliopta kotzebuea. Next base: position 4,929 of record DWLS01004576.1, on the reverse strand, counting down.
AATGGACAGGGCATGTTGCTCGCAGAACAGATGGACGTTGGAGACTCAAAGTGCTAGAATTTCGACCCCGTAGTATTTTGTGGAGTACTTTAATAGAGACCTAGGTCCAGCAGTGGACGTCCATCAGTTGAAATGATGATGATGAGATCCTTAATTCGATTACGAGGTGGTGAGTTATGGAGTTTGTATAGTGGTAAGGTTTTTGCGAGCCACCTTCCACAGTCATAGTGTAAATCCGCTGTTCAAGCTGTTGTATGTTCCGGCTGCAAATATATGATGATTGTATATTCTGGGTAATAGAAAGAGATTCGGGGTACTGGTGTCCAATCTTTTCTAGTTGGAGGTGCACTTGAAAAAGATATTTTGTGTTATTGCATTTTTTAATTCACAGTCTCTTTGCTACCAAACACCATATGAAATTGAATAATTACTTCGACGTCTGCAGATTTAACTGGTGAATAATTTGATGAATTATTCGAAACTTTTCACTCACGTGTATCGAGGAGAATTTAAAGCATGAGCTATAAGTTAGTGAGTTGCTTACAAGTTACTTTCCCTGTCATTGGTATCCATAAATGAACACGTGGAAGGCGCAGCGTGAGATTATCTTCAGACGTCATTACTTCATATATATTAGGTGTGGCAGGGTTGCTAGATTCAAAAGTAACAGAAAATTTTCCAAATTATCATAATTTATTCGCTAGATTCTTAAATATTTATTGTATATACAAATCTTGAGGACATAAAACTAAAATTTACATTCACACTGAACAAAATATGTATGTTATTAAAAAATCTTAAAACTATTACAACTAAATACTATATATATATAAAGATAATTTAAAAGTTCATCATTCTTATGAGTACTTATAAGTACATGTTCATAAAAAAAAATTAAACATCGTTAATTACTCTTCGGATAAAATCTAGTTATTAAGTGTCCAAAAATTTGTAAATATAATAATGGTTATATAGATTTATATCATCAGTATCATACCATCAAATTTATGGTGCAGCAATAGTCCATTTGTATTTCTCCGTGCTGGTATGTTTATACAATAAAATGATAAAAGTACTTTTTTAAATTGATGAAGCGACGAGACGAACCTTGTATTCACCTGATGGTAAGTGATACGAAGTCATAAAATGGTATACACATTACCTTGCTATCGCCGCCCTGAGACAATATTCTCAGTCTCATTACATCAGTAATTTCACTAGCTACAGCACTCTTCAAACAGTAACACAGTACTGTTTGTCAGTTGTAATAAGAGCAACTGCTAACTAGACGGTCTCTTGCAATGGAGACTTACCACCAGTCATGTAAAAATTATTTAATATTTATATTATAATATGAAAAGTTAGGATGCAGAAATTGACAACCGTAATAGTATCGAATTGAAAAGTATGTGAACGGTCGTAAATGTAATAATGAGAGGCGCCGTTGATGCATGACGAGGGCGTTGGGATCGCGTCACCGGCTGCCCGTGGATGCTGGAAGCACTATTTTAGGAGGTACCATCCACTCAAGGAATGCCGCCGACGGACCCACGGCGTGCCGAGCAATTTATGAGGTTGTTGTCTCACGGTACATTTAAAACTTCGCTGTTTCAGCAATTAAATTTATGACGATTCAACTAAACGGTGATTTATCGTTTTATCCACTTTAAACATCTATTTCGGTCCTTTACTAACAGGTTAATATATCTATGCATAGAAACCGCCGTAAATTGATTTATAAGGTGTTCCAATTTGATGAAGATGTGATGGCTTAGCTTTACTTTACACCTCCATTAAGCTCGAGCTTCCAGTAAAAAATATAAGAGAACTGTTTCATTTAATAAACCTTTCAAACATAGCTATTTGTATCGCTTAAAAAATGTTACAATGTATATAATTATAGTAAAATTTCAACAATGAATATAGCAACAAATAGGAATTTTACTACTACTACCATTTTTGAATGAGCAGAATTAAGTGATATTTATAACAATAAGGCGCTGGTTAAAATGGTATAAACAGTACCACATTGCGCTCGTCACCTTGAGACGTAAAGTTTTAAGTTTAGTTACCCCAGTAATTTCGTTAGCATATATCACCTTTGAAACTACAACACAGTAATGTTTGCACTTTACTATTTGGCGGCAGAAATAGGAACTGCGGACCTACCTAGACGGTTTCCGATAACGGACATCTACTACCAGCCCATAACTCCAATATTGCAGAAAAGTAATTTCCTTTGACCAAAAAACAAACTAAAAGGGAAATGAAAAGAAAGCAGCTTAGTGTGGTATAAGTGGTCACAATCAGCGGGTGAGTTCAAGTACTCAGTAGTTGCGACAGACTAAACGACCACACCGTCGCCCACGGGTCACATGTTCTCAACTTCTATCCGCTCACCAGAAGTAAAATATTATGTATCAAGGACGAGTAACATAAAACAAAAAAGTAAAAAACATAAGCTTTTTTATAATATAGCGTACTACTAGTGATTAAACCAGTTTTATTAAGCAAATGTCAAAAAAATAAATAGAGACACTCTGAACATTACAGTCACTCTTAACATTCCTATTACTAGAGGACAGTTGCTATACTGGTGGTAGGTCTCTGTTGCCGGAGACCACCTAAGTAGGTACCACCTCATATATAACCGACAAACAGTACTGTACACACCTTACTGTCTCCTGGTTTGAAGGGCGCTGTATGCTAATGATATTACTTGGGTTGTTACCCAAGCAAGTCTTAATACCTTGCACTTCAAGGCGAGGAGCGCAATGTGGTGTTGTGTATACCGTTCTAACCATTGGAACGTTGTTTTGGACAAACGTATCACTTACAATCAAGTGAACGCCATGCTCGTTTCGTCCCTTCATAGAATAAAAAAAGTATAAACCCGAATGAAAATTTGGACACAGCAAATCTTTATGACCTTACCTTGTTTTTCGCTCTGACAGGACAGTCAGATTACCAGAGTTAGTATTTCTATAAATTATATACAAGTATATCATGTCCAGCAGTGGACTACCGCAGGCTGATGATGGTGATGATGTACAAGTACTTACAAGAATCGAGGTTCTTATACATATAGAATGCTGCCTTTGATATTATGGAGAAGAGAATGCTTCTAGGTCTTTTCACATTGACACTTAGTCATAAAAACTATTTTAGATTATGATTGAAAAAATTACTTTAACAATTTTTACAGTTATTGTTTTTTCTTAACTATTTAATTTTAACTTTTTACTTCTCTTTGGGTTTTTAAAGCCGATAAAGATTGAGAGCCACTGAACAGTACTGTACGCTTTGTTTATCATCATAACATTTCAAAGTTCCCATCGGATGATTCTCTCAGTCATCAGCATTTTATTTTAAGACCGCGTCTACACTGCTATGGAATCATTTAATTTACTTTTGCTTGATTTATTTGTTAAAAAAATTATCAATATAACACAACTAAATTAGAGATTATTATTCTAAGTAGATGTCTATAATACAAGAGTTTCTTAAATTTAAAAAAAGACCCTATAGTTTTCGTATTGAAAATAATAAGGTAGTATCATTTTGCTATTTTATTATTAATTAATAAAATTAAATCAAATACCAAGAATACTACTAGAAGACATCAAGACTATGACTTCATATTGTTGATACGGACTGTAAACAAATTATTATGAAGCTTTAGGTACTATGATAGCTATGAAGTCAGGACATCAGTAAGGCCAGTCCTGTAGGGACTGGTTGCTGCATTCAAAATTTTGTGGTAATTTTTTTTTAATTAACGAATCGATTAGAAGAGCGAAGGGTTCACTTGGTGGTACGATGCTATACACAGTACCACATTTCCACATTTCTACTCGTCGCTTTGAGATATAAGGTGTTAAGTCTAATTACCGCAGTAATTTCACTAGTATACAGCACACTTCTAACAGGATCACAGTAATTTTTGCAAATTAGTGTTTGTCATCTACAATAGAACCTGCGGTGGTACCAACCCAAGCGGCAACAGAGACCTAACACAACTAAAGTAGACACAGAAGAGAGCATTGTTTAACAAATTTAGTTTTCTTAAATAACTTATATCTATCGTCAAATTAAGAAAATTGCTAAAGTTAAATATGTAGTTATGAAATCAAAAGGAACGCTGTTGATATTGATCAATGTTTCTTGATTAGTTTCTGTTGTTGATGGAATTAAAGCAATCAACTCTTAGAGGTTTTCTCGGTTACCTCAAGTTGTAAATGACGAATTTATCATCCATAAAATTGTAGCGGTACGTGAATATTGATTGCATAATCTGTGGGAATGTACGCTTGTGATCCAGTATCTATAGATTTGTAATTATTATATATGCATTTGTATACGTTGTTATTATATATAAACTTTTCAATTATTATTAGTAATTTATAAATATAAATAAACTTTAATAAAACAACTGCATATAACTTCTTTTGATTATTTTACTGCTGGTCTGTTTTAGAGGAGACCGTCAATGTAGGTATCACTCCAGCTCCTGTTTCTACAGTCAAATAGTAATGTGCAAATATTACTGTGTTTCGGTTTGAAGAGTGTTGTATGCTAGTGAACTTACTGGGGCAACGAGCCTTAATTATGTCTCAAAGCGACTAGTGTAATATGATGCTGTGTATACCATCTTACCATCAGATGAACAAACGCCTTGTTCGTCGACACGTCGATAAAAAAATTCATGAGCTGTTTATTATTGTTATAGAATAATTAGGATGTCAATATGAAAGATTTTATTCTTGTTAATTTATACGTCATATAATTGTTATTTATACGTGTTAAAAATGTAGATTTGAGTTCCAGGGTCATTCCCACGAACGCTGTCTTCGGTCTACAACTAGTTCCGATCTACACATCCCTCTCTGTCAATCCAATTTCCTGTACAATTCCTTCACTGCTCAATCT
>DWLS01004575.1:0-13789 GCA_018246255.1 Pachliopta kotzebuea | reverse complement strand
CGAGCGCAGGGTCCGATGAAGCTTTCACGGCCATAATGGTGGCCGAAAGCATCGACATCACCCGAAAAAAAAAAAAACCATTCGACTCATGAAATAAAAAATCTACTAATGAGTTTATTGCGCTAAATTTTTTTCTACTTTAACATACTTCAAACAACAAAATTGTTTAATAAAGAAATTTTCTCTTTATTCAATTTCTTATGTACTCTGTTCATGTCGGTTAGTAAATACATTATTTACGCTAATTTATTTCTAATGTATTAGCAATTAAAATAAATAAAATGAACAACCTATTTAACATGCCTACTACTAGGATTCACCGTCTTCGCTCTCATCAAGGCCGTTTATCCATCACGCTAGCCAAGTGCGTGATACCGGATTAAGAAATTAAAAAAAAATACTCTTGAAATTACATTGATTGGAAAATCTTTTAGTACTGAAAAGTCATTCATTGTACTTTTATAATTCAAAGCGATGTTAATAAACGAATGTACTATTGCAATTTTACTGCATATGACATTCAGTGATTATTTTTATAATCCCTATCTTAGATAATGGTTCGATGGAAGTGTTGTTTTTATACATTTTTTGATGTAATCAATATTTTTTTTGTCAAAATTGGATGGTTCATTGCACGTCAGCAACATTTTATTAATATATAATTAACGTAATATTTAGTTCAGTTATCATGATCATCAGATGATCGGTAGATAGGGCATGGACATACGGCTCCCCCAATGATCTCCACTCCAATCGGTTCTGAGCTGGCTGCATTCAGCGGTTTTCAACGACCTTCACCAGATCGTCGGTCCACCTTGCGGGTTTTTTTTGGTTCAGTATTAGGACGAAAATAAAATATTTCTTAAAATATATGTAGTGTTCTTAATAAGTTTATAATGGTATATAAATATTTCAGACCCCGCCGACTTTATTGAGTCTCCTGTATGGCAAACCAGTGCAAGCCCATTTGTACATTGAACGGATCCCAGTGGAAACAGTGCCGGAGGATGAAGCTGAAGCTGCTAAGTGGCTGTATGACCTGTTTGTAGTGAAAGTGAGTAATCTTCTAATTTTAAATTTGCAGCCTCAAGGCATTGAAAAAGTCTAACAATATTTATTTATTTATTTGCACACATAGAGGTACAAAAAGGCGGACTTAATGTCAAAAGGCATTCTCTCCCAGTCTACCTTAGGATTGAGCAGAGAACTTAAGTAGGGGTGCAGTAGCGCGTTAAAACTAACATAATAGTTATTAAATATAAATATATGCAATATTCTTTGCATTGAAAATATCCTTAAAAAAGTATAACTCTTATTAATAACATTTTTTCAAATTTAAATATGTTTTTTAAAAACGAACATTGTGAACCAAATCTGAAAAATGGCATTTGTTAAAAAGATTTATTAACTTAATAGACGTAATAAGTAGACGAAACGGATTCATTTAAGATAAGTTTAAAAGGTATTTGTTTTAGTTATTTCTTATATAAAAGTCTTGGATTATGTTGTCACGATAAGTGAATTAATGTAATTTTTATAATAATTAATTTCAATGTGATGGTTATAAACAATTCAATTGGATTGTTAGTTTTAGCTGAGAAGCCTTTACTTAGTTTCTTATAACAGCACAAATAACATTTGTGCTATGTTACAGTGGAAATTATAAAAAGAAGTTAATTCAGCTATTTCGATATAGACTAAAGATTTGAATTTAAAATTGGTGTTTTGGTATGCATATAGTTGCATGTGATTCTATCATCATCTAGGTCCATGACACGCATGACGCTTGGATTCCAATAAAGCTACTATTCATTGAACCTCGTTTTGTTAAATAATTGTTATTCGTAACCTAAATGCATTGCTATATACGGTTATTTCTGTATACAGTTTTTGTATCGGTTATGGACATATAATATTTTTAAGAGTTTATAATTATAGTTGATGCGTTGTATATTATTTGCGTGATTATATCTTGTTAAGATTTTAAAGTCTTTACAATGGATGTTTCTTTGTATACATATTATAATTTAAAATAGGTTATCATATATGTAAGGTTTTTATTTCATTCAGCTCTCATGATGGTATATGTAAATAATTCATGCTTGAGAACTGGTGATTATAATGCATTTTAATTAATTTAAATTTTTGTTAATAATTTTAAATCTGTTTGTGGTAGTTTTATTTGTTTTTTAAGTAATGTTAATTTCGAAGGCATCAGTATACATATTATTATGTATTTCTTGTGAGACTCGTCTTTAAAGACGTGTTCATGTTCAGGTTTTAAATTGTGAAACTGTTTTTATTTCAGGACAAAATGCAGGAATCCTTCTTTAACACCGGTGATTTCTTTTTGGAATCCGGCGTTGAGAGAGTAGAAAATTTCCATGTACCTCCTCGTATATACTCGCTTATAAATACTCTGGGGTGGGCCATAATAACGTTAACCCCAATGCTCTATTATCTGATGGGTCTACTTTTCAGTGGAAAACTACTTCACTTGTCTATAGGCGGAGCTATACTTGCTGCATGTAAGTACAATAATAAATTAACACATTCAATGCCCCATGAATACATAGTCTATGGAAACCAATTATTTTAAAATCATTTTGTTAACGTACATGTAAACGATTGATTCTATGTGGTAAATAAACGTTTGTTTTTTTTTTAAATAAAGGAAAATAAATTGACTGTTTTTTCAAATCTGAGTTGGAGACAGTACTACGGGTCCTATGTACTCGGATTCGAGTGTTTGGCACTCAATGTGTTAAAGGATTCTTTAGAAAAAATACATGCGTAAATAATTTTTTCTTGATTATAGAACAGAGATTATAAAACATATTTTAATTTACTGGTGATACATTCCTTTGCCCGCGATCGTCTAGAGCAGTGTTTCTTTAAGTGGGGCGTAGGCTTAACAAAGGGTCCATTAAGTCATTTTAGGAGGTAATCTGAAGCTTTAAAAAAAATGCTAATGTAATTTATTGTATTTTTTGTTTCTGGGGGATATTGGATATAAATCACAAGGTCCGAGAGGGATATAGTAAAAGTTTACTCAAAAGTGGGACATGGGACCAAGAAGGTTGGGAGACACTTGTCTAGAGGTACCAACGCATGGCTATTTCTGCTACCAAACATTAGTGAGCAAACCTTACTGTGTTCCGGTTTAAAAAGCACTGTAACTGAATCAACTCGGCTCCAAACTTTTCTTTACGTCTCTTACAAAGCGTGAAATTTTTAATTATAATTCATATCCTGATTACTAATTAAATAATAATGACAATAACTTTAAATATTTACCTGAAAAAGCAAAAAATGTGTCTCGAACAATATGAAGATGTAAATGACTTACTTAACTTATTCCGACACTCGGAAAATTTTATTGATCTCTCCAATTAAATATAAATTAAAAAAAGCGATGTAGTCAGCAAAACATTGTGTTAAAGGAGATTTAACATCTTCACAAAGCTACAAGTATAATTTGGTATAGTATATAGCAGTGATTATCAAAGTTATTTCCTTTACTGCCCTCTTTGGAAATCAAGCATTTTTCAGCGCCCCCGTTTTTATACACCCCTAAAACTTAAAAACCACAATTTCATTACTTTAAATAATTTAGTTATATCAATCATTTCTGACCGGACCGGTCGCGCTGGAAATCTATTGGAGAGGCCTACGTTCAGCAGTGGACTGCAATAGGCTGAGATGAATGAATGAATGAAAATCATTTCTGATGTTTAAACTTACATTCTTAACTAGAAATTTTTACCAGTGAGAGCAAATAAAATCCAACTTTATAATATTAATAATATGTTTTAATCAAATTAAAAGAAACAATATAAATATGTAATATGTTTTCGTTTTTATACTAATCTAATGAGATTAATGAATTTGATGATATTTATTGAGTTTGTTGATATCAGGTTCTATTTTACTCGAAAACAGTGCAGCAGGTTTTAGTGAAATTTAAAATACAATGTAAAGTAAATGGAATAACAAATTACACATCGTCCCCGTAACCCAATAATTTTTTCTGGGCCTCTTAACGCCCCCCCTTAGGTTTCAAACCCCCCAAGGGGCGTTATCGCCCACTTTGAGAAAGACTGGTATGTAGTGTATTTTTCACCCTAACCGATGCCTTTACCTACCATAATAATTTCTGTCACATGAACCGATGCCCGTATAAATGTAAGGTTTGTTTCTTTTTAAAAATATTGATAATTGAAAAATAATTAATAATTTCTACCACTTCATCGTTAACATTAACTGATTAGGAACTAGAAAATGCCACATATATGCAGTGCCACATGTATGGTTGGTGGTTGACTTATTCTGAACCAGCTTAGTCAACCAATTACTATTAAAGTACGAGACCCAGTACTTTAAGCGAGCACGCCTTCTGCGCTCTTTTTCTCTATTGCAGATAGTAAAGGTAACGGTATATTTTTATTAAAACAATTTTTTTCCTTACAGTTTATATACTGCTCCAAAAGTCAATCGGTGCGACTCAAATTAGTCAGGGCTCCTCTTACGGAACTGAAAAGAAGTAATAAAAAAATTTCCTAATTATACCATAGCTTCGAAGAAAATAAATAAATATAGTAAATAAATAAGACTTTTTGATATTATTTTTTTATGGTATAATTAGACAATTACAAAAACATTTCTTTGTATTTTTGTTGTTTTTTTTTAGCATGTTATTATGTACAATGTAATGTTAACCATTATACTACTAACTGTGTAAACAAAATTGTTACTAATAGTATTGACTGTTTTATAATAAACATGATAACAGTTTTCTTAAATCATTGTATTAATTATTGAATTGCACAAATTCTATTTTTGTACCTTTTGAATAACTAAAAAATCTTATTGTATTATTTATTTATAAATTAATAGTAATTAAAAAAGGCGGTTATTATTTTAGTTTTAAACTCTAGAAAGCTTAATTTTTGACAGTTATTTCAACGCCTTTTTGTAAAATGATGTGCAATATAAAAAGAAGCTATTATATTTGTATTATTTTATATAAGGCGACGAGAACAATGTAGTGTATATCATCCTGACTGGCGCCCCATTGTAATGGGCGGGCGTATCATTTACCTTTAAGTGTACGTTCCTATAGTCTCGTCGCTACGGCGAATAAATAGAAATAGTAGTAATTTAATTATTCTCAAAATATAAAAAGGAACATATGTACTAACAACTTTAAATTGTATCAATTTTTATTAAACTTTAACGTTAATAAGTACATTATGTTTTTTCGAAGACAACTATTGTATAACAATATTTTTGTAACTTTGTTATAATTTTTTTTTTAACACATTTGAGGGAAACGGGAGCACAAATTTGTTCATACATTATTTAAGATGTAACGTAACAATATATTATAGTTGTTTAGATAGTCATCATTTTCATTGTGTGATACTAGATCTAGGGTTTGTTGAGTCATTATTCATGTTGATAACATACGTAAACAGCCCCCTCAATGTTCCCACTGGTAGGACTCCGGACCTCCTCCCAGGAGAGTCAAGGCTGTTTTCCACCTCACTGGCTAAGTGCTGTTTGGTGAATAACAAGCGAATCATTAATGTTATAAAACCAATGGAAATATGTTGAGGTAAAAACTGTGTTCTTACCTTTCTTCACAACATATATTTACATTTATACAATGTGGTATCATCATATGTATTTCATTTTAGTTGGGTTTAAATGTTGAGTTACATATATCTATTTTGCTTTAATTTAACTTTTCACACGAAGGTTAGTAGGTAAAACACAAAGTGATGATTTTTCATTAATAATATTCCAAGTGAACTGACTAAAATTCATGAGCTACAAGTAATACCCATTCATATTTGTCTTTGTACATAAAAATATTTTGTTTCACCCTTTGTAAGTTTTCTTTTTAATATTAATGGTTATAATGTTTAAAAATACTACAGTATTTTTTAAAGTTTGCATACCAAAAGTAGAAAGAATAGATATGATGAATTTGTACTACATAAATGTTTGTAAAAATAATTAAATAAAATTATAGACATTTTCTTTCATTTTATTATCCTTCCTTACTTGCATGTTAACAAACTGTGATATGATCAACATAAAATGAAAATAAATAACTTTTTTATGAATGATGAAATATTTTGAAATTTAATGAGTAAATTTTATAATAATGTAATATTTTGTAGTTTTTGATGCTCCACTTACAAAACATTGAAAACTGTTAAGTAAAAAGAAATTAGGAAAAGTTACATCTGGACAACATTTAATTGAATGTTGAAAGAAACACTGACTATCAAATTACTATTTAAATTTGTACTACCAAAATAGTACATCTTAAGTAAAAATGACTGAAAAACCATTCAATTCAATGTTTGATATTTCTTCCAGTATTTCATTAAAATATGCAACATTGACAGAACATAAAATAGTAATAAAGAAAAAAGCAGTCAATATCAAAATAGTTTATTGTCATATAACATCTTGTGGAATATCCATCTTACTCAATCTTAATATAAAATCAAGCAAATACATTTGTACCTTTACTTCTATAGGCTTGTTTGTTACAAAGAATCCTGGCACGCCAGCTTTTTCTAATGTATCCTGCTGGTCACTGACCTGAAAGTTATATCTTTTAATTAATAGTATAATTTGTTTGTTCTATTACAACATTATGTATACATGTCCTACCCACACTGCATTTAATATCTTAATGCTAAGGTTTTCTAGAAGAGAAACTCTACGAGTTAATTTCTCCTTTGTTCATATTTTTAACATTTCTGTTTGTCATACCATGTATACAAAAAGAATAAAATAAATAAATAAAAAGTAACCTTTTGATCTAACTGAATAACTAATTTCATATCAGTTTGTTTTATTTCTTCCTTATGCCTTCTTAACAGTATATTCTTCTGAATTTCTTGCTGTTCTGGATTTGGTACACTGTTTATTAAATCTTGAATTTCCACTAAAATTAATGAGAATATTATTCAAAATGACTAAATTAACATATAAAATTAAAATTCTGTTTCAAGGCTTAATGAAAAAGTATTATTTTAGCAGACAAAATCATTACCATGCTTGTTCTAAACCTCTGGCTCTCATATGTATGATTGCCACAATAAAATAATATTATTATATAAGCAGATTAATAAACTAATTGTTCTAGCTCCTCAGGTAACATCCTACTATCTAAATATCACCCCTTATATAACTCCTGAATTTAACAGTGGAGTTTTGTGGAACATGGTAAACCTGTTAGCTTTTGTTCTATGTAAGTAGTTAAAAACTAAGGTTCCCAAAGCCAAGTATTGCTTTCTATAATTTTACTTTAAATTAATAACTATGCCCAGTCACAAGTTATATTACCAGTTTGAAAAAAATGTGCTAAAATTTAACCATTTTAAAATGGTAATGATGCTAAAAGAAGAAGTAAATAGTAAAATTAATATGTAATTCATAGATAAATATAAGCACCCCTACAATTAAAAGAGAGTTAGTTATATAATTGGAAAAATATACTAAACAACTAGGCCCAACTTATAGATAATTATTTTGTTAAATGTCATAAATGGTATGAATATTATAAACATGTGAGTAAACTTACTTCTGTGTTGATTAATTATTTGTAATCTTTGCTGAAATAAATGTTTCTCAGTGACATGCTGAATTTCCATTAATCCTTTCACAATTTCAAATATAGTATCGTTTAGTAAACAATTTGCCAGTCCAGATAGCAATTCAATAGGCACTCTCATTTGGTACTTTCTAAAATTTAATTACATTTTGGTTGATTACCGTTTTAATCTATAATTTGTTATAATAACATTGAATAATTGCAATAATTACGGTGGTAATTCTCTTGCCATATCTTGCAACTGTTCCAATAAAAAATATAGCTTTCTTTGCAAAGCTTCGGGTGTGGGTTCACAATTCTCCATGTTGTTTATAAATAATGTTAAATCCTTTATTCATTAATACCCTTAGGTTAGTTATAACGTATACTAACATTTTTCGTAGATATGTACATAATACAAAACATCTACAAACACTGATACTTTTATTTAATAAGAAAATAATTTTTTAAATTTCCTATGTTGTGAAAAAGGCAAAACTAACCTTTTATAGAGTCATTTTGTACCTATTACATTTAATTTTAAATGGTATTTTTTTTTTAATAACTTATTAATTTCCAAATTACCTCTCAATATAACAAATAACTATTAAAAAACAAATAAAATTTTGCAAAAATTATTTTACATATAATCCTGTTTCAGAAGTTTGTACTTGATTTATATTAATGTTAAAATACTTTTTTATTTTAATTGAATGCAATATGCCGTGATGGCTATTTAATTTTTTTTTTAACTTTTTACTATATTTGGTATAAAAAATTAAGCCTGCTGCAAAATAGAGGTACTTAGTACTTACTCGTTATTGCCAATTGTTATAAAAGATTATCAACAAACAAATAATTCGGATCTCAGTTTTATGCAGTATCCACGGTTAGCAAATAATCACAAACAATATTAGTTACATTAAATAGATCAGGCAGAAAGTTAAAAACTTTTGGTACTTGTTGAAAAACGAAAGTATCTGTCAGTAAATAAAAGTACGTATAAATGTATTAACAAAATTTGTAGAGTTAATATACATTTTAATTCAAATTAAGATATTAACGTCTCTTAAATAATATTTATAATTAAACTTTTTTCGGCTGGGAAGGTAAAAAACTTGTAAGAAATTACGGATAAGTACTATATGTTAATGTTCAACAATGACAAAATTATTTATTTTAGTTTTTCTTTACGTATATAATTTTTACGCTATTGTTTGTGACAAAGAAATAAATTTTTATAACAAAATTTCTTTTCTGTAAGTAGTTTATTGTAAATTATACAAAATTAATACGCTATATGAACCAACAGATTTATTTTCTAAAAATCTATTTTATCGCTTTTAGGCATAGCTATGATCAAAAAGATTTATTTTTATATCCAAAGCAATGTTTCGATATATTGGAATCTTTTTCACTCAGTGCTTCAAACTTGACCATGTGCTCCATCATAAATGCTAGACCAGTACGATTATGTGAAAATTGTGTTGATCATTATGTAAATTTCCATAACAAATATGAAGAATTGTTAAAAACTGTTGTTAATGGCACATCTTGCAAGTCAGTTTTTATGTCCAATGATAGATTGAATGTTGTATTGAAATATCATGATAGCATTACAGCAGTTTGGAATGAAGGAAATTGTAACAGTAAGTTTTTTACAATGTACAGTATATTTTATGTCCTTAATTTTATTTAATATTGCTGTTCTATTGCAGATTGTTTTAATTGGACCTCTGTTAAGCCTGTATTAAAAAATGATACTAAACATTTCAATAAATTATTTAATGATACTATAAATTGTTTCTTGAATAATTACAATTCTGAAAACAACAGTACAGTATGTGAAAAGTGTATGCAATTCTATCTACAGTTAGATTCATTTTATTCAAGCCTGAGCACCGATTCCATAGGTGTTGATAATATTTGTATGGATATTGTAGATTCGGTATGTCTTTTATTAATGATATATATAAAATTTGTTCTGTTAAAACTAATACTGTTATATTTACCAGATGAATGCAACAAGAAGTATATGGAGTAAAACACTAAACTGTTGTAAATTACGTATATCACCAGAAATAGTATTTTTATGTAGTGCAGGCATAATATCTTTTTTGCCTTTAATTTTCTATTTATCTGTTCGTTTTTGTGGACCTATTAGGGACCTTCCTACAGTTTTAAAACGTGAGTATACCTGTTTACATCTTATATTTCGAAACTTTACATTTGCTTGTGTTAAAACTAAAGAAATTAAATGTATTTGGATAAATCAGATCTATATAATAAGAAAATACTGATCTTAAATTATGGAATATATTATAAATAAAGCTTATTGGCTTTTTGAATAACATTGCTTACATAATATGATTAAGATTTATTTACACTTATTTCAAATTAAGATAAACCTCAAATTTATGCAATGTTTCGATAAAGCTAGTGGAGTAATATCTATGTAATAACAGATTTTTGAAACTTGATTTTTCAATATAATGTGTTGATTATGATTTTACATTTGTTTTAAAAAGGCTAGCCTCAATTTTACATTATTAAGGTGATACATTTATTTTCAATAGATTACATGATTTTTAAAAACATTTTGATAAATTATACTATTATGAGGATCATTCCATATCAGATTTATATAAAAACCAGAGCAGAATACAAGTTGGTTTATATTGTAATTTCAATATAACATGT
The DNA here is from genome assembly GCA_018246255.1 of Pachliopta kotzebuea. Classification (NCBI taxonomy): domain Eukaryota; kingdom Metazoa; phylum Arthropoda; class Insecta; order Lepidoptera; family Papilionidae; genus Pachliopta; species Pachliopta kotzebuea. The sequence goes on along the minus strand of DWLS01004575.1, from coordinate 3,474 downwards.
CTTGAATGGTTTTTAGTGATAACTGTTTTTTCAGAATCAAGGATTAAACAAACAATTTTAAGATCACTGCAATCAAGGGAAGATTAACATGCTGCAATTTTTAATTTACACCAAAGATAATGTAAGAAAAAAGACAAAATAAAGCTTTAAGAGATTTAACACAATTGTTTTATTTCATTGTAATATCAACATCCATAGGCAGTGCAGGTTTCCCTATAAGTCCCTTTTTTGTACATTTGTTTCTATGCAGTTGAAATTATGTTTATGCGAATTTATCTATGTCTTGCTTTTTTGTTATTATTTTTCTTAACATTACTACTATTATTATTTGTTAGTTTATGTTTCAAAGCATTTTGTGTTGTGTCACCTTTGTTAGTGATATTAATATTGGTGTCTTTTTCTTTTGGTGTTCCCGGCCTACTGTCTAACCCAACGGCAGAAAGCATTTTACTATCACTGTTAAATGATTTTTGCAACATTCCAGATGCTGCTGCAATTTTCTGTGTTGCATTTTGTTTTGTTTGACTCATTGCTTTTTCAATGGCACCATTAGTATGCTGTTTTCCAGATGGTTTTGAAGATATACTTTCTGTAGATCCATGTATTGTTGTATGATTTAGACTCCCCAAGTTTAGTCCACTTATTTGAGTATCTGAAGAATCTTCATTAGTTTGGGATTCTGTTTCACTGTTTCTCTCATCTATCAAAAAAAAAAAAATTCAACAATGTGAATAATAAAAATAAACAGAGACAACAATATTTTATAGTGAAAATAAATATCATTCTTACTTTTTGTTTCTGCTGGATCCACTAATCCACTTACCGCCTGGGAAAAGATAAAGATTTTAATGCATTGGGAATAATAAATTAATAACATCAAGAGTATTAGCTTATAACCTACTAAACAACACAGGTTCTGCTAAAATTTAAGACTAAAATGTTTAACTAAACTAATTTTCCCTTATATTCGATTATCCTTAGATTCGATTTACATACATAGTGTCTAGTTCATACATTATTTTATATCAACTTACTGCCATTGATGTTATAGAGGATTTTGAAAATAATCGCTCAGCTTCTTTAAACTTCCTATTACGCTTATCTGCTTTGGAATTTGTACTTTTATTTGTTGTAAGGTACCGATCCCATCCTCGAATGATATTACCATATAATTGTGTATCTTCCAAATAAGAGCCTTCGAATGCATAAATCTGTCGTTCTAAATTAGCTAAAGTTTCCTAAAAAATATAAGATGAGTTTTTTTACCAACATATAAACAGTAATAATCTGTAACATATAATAATATTTTAATATTACATTTAGAGTAACACTAAAAAATTATATGTAGCTTTGATAACAAATTTTGACTTACGGCGACTTCTGCTTTTCTTTTGACTAATTCTGCTAGTTCAGCTCTTGTATCAGCTACAGAACTTTGTTTAGCCGCCATATTGGTTTTGGAACCCTGCACATTAGGTGCTTCGCTAGCAGGACTTTGCGGTGAAACAACCATTTCGGCGGATATCTTTTTACTTTTCTTATAATTTCATTACCTAATTAACTTCTAAACAAATTAAGTCTCAGGTAAATACCTAAAACTATAAAAATATTTAAATATTACCTACTGAGGTTACACAATTTCTTTAATGTGACATATGGATGTGGTTGGTGACATTGACAAAGACGCCTAATACTATTTACTAATGGCGAAGAGTAACTACTTTCGGCCATAGCAATAAGGTTACTGAATTCCTATTTTAAAATATTTTGTTAAATAGGTAATTGAACAAATTTTTAACGTAATTAAGTTAAAAATTATTTAAACCAAGTTATGATTTTTAAATAAAAAGAAATCTAATTTTATCATGAGACAAAAAAGATATTTCATTACAATAAAAAAACAAATTAAGTAATAAAAGTATCTTTAATTGCGTCCAGTTTGCAAATTTTTATTGACAGTGGAATAATAGGATTGCTATTTAATGAGATTGAAAATGGTAAAACATGGTGCTACAGGATATCCAAATTTTTTATTGTCCACGAAACGAGGAATGTTTACCTAGTAAATGTAATACGCCTGCTCATAACCTGGAGTTAGCAAGGATGATAAACATCCCATCTCATTGTGCTCGTCGATTAGAGACGAGAAGTTGAATCAAAATTTTTCGCTAAACCCTTTTAACAGGAATAAAGTAATATTTAAATTACTGTTTCGCATATAAAATAGAAGCTTTTACCGAGGTACCTGCCGAGATTGTTTTGCGGCAATACACGGCCGAAGCACCGCATACTATAAGATTGTATTTAAAAAGTTACCTCAAATTTAAAATATTCTTACCACCATTCGAAACTTATTTTATCATAAAGATAGTTAAGTTTACCATGGACAAAGTATTGTCGTGTTTGTTGAGAATAAAAAATCTATATTAATTAAAATATTTATTTCTCATGTCTTTATAAATAATGATAAGTTTTATGTCGCTTTGATCCACTACCCTTGTTGATATAGTCATTATCAATTAATTATGTTATAGTAAACTTTGAAATATTTTTACCATTGTAATAGCACTTTGGGCATGCATAATCAGGGTCAGATGTTTTGTTAGCCTGAAAAGTTAGTGAATTGAATTTTAGGTCTATTTAAAATGTAATATTAAAATCTAAGGATAACAACAGCCATACGGTTAAACAATAATAGCAGAATATATGCGCGCATCCCATCACATGTGGAAGAATGGGTTTATTAGAACAGCAGGCACATATAGTACTTAACGTCATTACTGGCGAACTTGTGGTACCAGTTCGTACATGTTTGCGCCACCAAACATATTTTAAAATATTGGTTAGTCTTCGCCTCAAACCAAATATATTGAGCAGAGATACAGTTGTTCCTATTAATTCCTGCAAAATGTAACCTATTTTAACAAATTTATATGCTGACAATGTTGTAATGAATAAACAGCTCTTTTAATGTTCCAATTGTTGGGGCTTGGGGCCGTCTCTTACAAAGAGAGACAAGAGTATTCCACCATAAAGCCTAAGTATAGTGTGATGAAGGGAGTTATATGTCGAAAACAGCTGTATTTTTGTAACATGCTGGTGTTTTAGCAATGGTTTTCTTTGCCAGAAGTTTAAGCTCAGTAGGAATCAAATGTATAGTTCTGCTATAATACTACCACCATATAAACGGAGCCACCACAAGTGGTTTTATAAATAATATTAGGTTGGGGAATAAAAAATCCATTATTTTTTCGGTAGATGGCTGTAGTGATAAATTTCTCGTAAAGTATCGATCGAACAGTTTCAGATTTATGCTCGTTGGAAAGGTGACATTTCGCAGTAAAAATATTCTTTTGCTGTTTTTTGTTTGGTGCATTCAATTGTGAGTTACAGGGTGTAAAAATGGAAGTGAACAAAGAGAAAATTCGGTACATTTTACAGTTTTTCTTTGACAAAGGCGAAAATGCAAGCCAG
>DWLS01004574.1:0-13791 GCA_018246255.1 Pachliopta kotzebuea | reverse complement strand
CGTATAAATGTGAGACATGTGTTCGGGAATGTCCGGACATTTATGTTTTCTAAAAGTAATCTTTAAATGTTAATATTTAATGTATGTACGTTATTAACAGTATGGAATAAACTAAAATTATAATAAAACAAACTAATAGAAAACTCTTTTTTTTTCCGACAGCAGGTAACCGAAGTATTTTCTTTCGAGGTAATTTTCAATGTTATAACATTGGAGAAGTACAGATTGGAGAATGTCACATGTCCACAAAACCTATTGCACTAATTGTAATTTTTTCTTTAGAAGTTCAAGTTTGTAATGGATAGATAACATAGTTTTATGAGACGTATGATTTAACTGTCAATGTATTTTTTCATAAGGCTGTAGCTTATTTTTATCAATCATTTTCTTGTTTTGACAATAGATCACGTATAACTCCTTCATCTTTTTGTAGGAGCTGCCAATAAAAATTGTTATTTATTTATAGTCCTAAGTAAACAATTATTGCTTATTCATAAAAAGTAGTTTTTTTATTAATAAAAGCAAGCGAATATTAAACGATCAAAAGTATACCTAATACAATTATATTATTACCAGAGGTTGTTCAGTAGCGGTTATAGTGCGGTTCGACGTCGCAAAAATACTTGTCGTTGGCACGAAAATGAACCCGTTGTTAGGATCGCTAGTTTAGTGCTGTATGTAGTAACTAAATGGCCGACATGCTATATGTTTGTGTTATATGTTAGGCCTTTGGGACGTTTGGCTCGGTTGTGTTGGAATTGCCCGGGCTCACGGGAACCGGCTTTCCTGTGCATTGTTGGCGAGGTGGTCACCTAGTTCCCGGCTGTAAACATTTATTGCATGACCGACGGTTACGTACTACGTTTGTTGGTACGATTTTTGGTTTTTATCAAATATTTGAACAAGCTTAGTTTTATTTAGGTATCGGCCTAAAAAGGCCAATATTATCATGTAGTGTAGCGCTTGTAGCTGTGGGAATAATTATTAAAGAGATCATTTAATTTTATTACTAGTACAAATTATTTGTTATTACGATACTACATGACATTAATTTTACATGCAAATTGAGATGTAATTTTGTGTTTGGATGCGTCCTATCAAAATAATGAGATTCATTACAGCATTAACACAGATTACTCACAATTTTGCGACTTTTGTAATAATCTAGAATGAACGAGACTAATAGCAGTTGTGGTTGTATTTTCATCAGCCGTTTTAAATGCTGATTAAGATTTTTTAAATAAGGTATTATGAAGCTTAGGATGTGCTATAGAAAAAACTATCATAAAAAGACAATATAAAACATGATTATCATTCTAATTCTTTACATAATTCAAATATTTTTTTTGTGTTTATGGGCGCAATCGGACTTCCGTGCCTCTTAATGCATGCTTTAATCTTATAGTTCAATCAAGAATCTCTTTTTTTGTAATCATAATTTTTTTTTCCAGTTGCCGTATATTATGGAGATAATACAAATAATTGTAAATGTTAAAATATGCTGTTCATTTAAAGAGTTTAAGTAATAAAGTCATCAACAATTAGAATTAATTAATATTCGCGGATGTTTTCGTATAAAGTTAAGAAAATTTTGTTTGTTCTCGCAATAGACTTTCACAACTTTCGACTTAGTCTCTGTATTTTAATGCGATAACAGTTGTTTTGCTAAAATTGTTGTGGGGTTGTACACATCGCATATGGAGCGAATACTTCTACGAATGTTAGGTATTTTATCAGTGCCTGTAAATAAAGATGTCTATAAATATTTATTTAAAATCTAATTAAGTCTTTAAACTGTGCTGTGGTGACTATCAGAATGGTCTTCTACGGACACTAATTATATTATCTGCTAGTAAGTAAAATTTTGTGGTTAAAATAATTTTAAAATATTTTGTAAATGTATTTTGTTAAATAATAAGAAAAACAAGACATTTATTCACTGTTAAATGTTATTGCATCCGTTTCTTTACTTGAATAGGAACTTCTAACTACTAATGGCGATTAAAAGCCTTGATTCTCTCCCTATTTGGAGCTCAAAAAGGGAACGATTGAACTACTTAAGCTTATTATGTAAATAAACGAATATCCACAAAATGGCCTACATAAGTTTATGTTAGTGTATATTATATATATTAATAGTAACAAAGCGGTATTAAGTGAGGCTTAATGTTTACCTACATCTCAACTTTGTAAGCCATTCGCGTCACGTCGCGAATAATATTCAGTTCAAATGTGATTGTTTACACGTTACATTTGATTTCGCAATTAAAGCTCTTAACTAAATAGAGCATACAATGGAAAGCATATTTGTTACGCCAAGATTATGTTATAAGTCGCTAACATAAGTTAAATAATTGGTGTGATGTTTCTATTTACAGGTATATTAATGAGGCAATTGTATTATTGTGAACCTTAGGTATATTATGTACCGTACTTAAGTAGTTCCTACCCTTGCTCTCTAATCTCGGGCCATTTTGAATAGACCTAAGGTGTCGCAGGCGACTATAAGAGTTTTCAGTTTAAGGCTTTGAACTGATGTCTTTATCGTCCACAAAGCGGTCTGGGAAGGACAATGGAGTTAATAAACACTTTAAAAACTTTGGCATAGTACTTTAAAATCTATTAAATGAGACAACCATGTATATCAGCCAGATTATTCTAGTTCGCTTAATTGTCATTAGATCTCATGTATTATATATATATATTTAATAAAAATTTTACTTTGTTTCTTGGAGATCAGGTCTCCATTCAAAACAATAAATTTGAGCTACGAAAACAGGACGAGATTAACTAAAAGTGGCTTAACACTGATAACCTATCTATACTGTTTTTTTTCAGATAAGTACAATTGCATTTTTATTATTAAATATGTATGTGTTGTAGTTTAAAAAAAATAGCTCTATTCTCGTTTTATCCTAACAATGTTGAAATTGGTCTCGACAGCTACAGGTACACTTTGACGGCGGAAGTTGTGACATTTTCATTAGAATTGTAAAATAGTTTTCTCCTTTGAGCGTTAACATTAAAATTCAAAATTTAAAGCGCTGACAACTCCTCCGATATTTTAGTTTTTAAAGATACGAAGAGATTTCATAAAGTCCCCATTGTAGTAAATAATTTTAATACCAGATGATAAACTATGTCCTAGACTAGACCTGTAAATAGACAACCCTGTTTAACATGTCGCATTGTGAAATTCATAGTATTTTTAAAACTAAATGAAAACCATTTTTCGTTTACAAAATGCTATTTTATGTTTCTTATTATATGATATATTAAATTATTTCATTCAACACGAAATTTTTTAGGTAAAAGATTCATGTATATCGAAATAGTGAGACTAATGTTACACGGGAAATGGATAATGTTCGCCATAGGCATTGTGACATTCTTTAAAAGAGGAAAATATCTAAGAAATATAAGGAAATATTATTCGTGGGAAAATCGAGTCCCTTGAAAACAACGAAAGAGTCGTGAGCCGCTTTTAAGCCTCTACTTTCACTTGCTATCTATTCCTTTTGCTACGAATGTATTCCGTTTTATTTTAAACTGCTCTTCTTCTTTAGTATTATTTTTCTAATATTTTCCTTTAAATCAAGACAATTATTTATATATTATCTGTTTAAGCATTGCATATAGATGCTTGTAACACCCGAAGTGTCACTATTCTTTGAGATACGTTGTAAAGTAAAGGATGCTGTACGGTAGCGATGATGGACGCTGGCGTTTGGATAATTCTTGAGAGTATTAATTACAACTTTGAGTATTATAATCGTTAATAGCGTTTTCAGATGCAGATAATTTATTTTTTTACATGTCTTATTAAAAATAATTTCTTACGGAGAGCGGTGCATTCCATTATGATCACCATTTCAGCCTAATGTTCAATATAGATATACAGGGCGTGGTCATCTAGTAATTGTTACATAATAACTGTCATCAGAAAGTAATTACAATATTTACCACTTTCTTTATAAAGGAGACTTTTTGGATCCCTTTAAATCTCAAGGTTTGCTGTAGTCTTTTTCCAAGCCTAAAATCTTCTTCTGTTATCAACCAGTACCACCAATGCTGGTAAGATTTCCACCGTTACGTTATGTAGTTGAAATTAACATTTGGATCTGTCAATGTATAGTCAAAATTCTTAATCGAAACATAGACATTTAATATTATTCAGTCACGTAGTATTTTTACAAGTTATTTTTTATGCCTTATTTTTAGTATTAGTCCATAATAAAAGTTTATATCGTAATGTTATGTGTTTTCCAGCTTTAAGCTTTATATGTTACCTTGCAAAATTTCTTATTAGCAGCATGAATAGTTACCATTACCAGGTAGTTAATTTTATGCGATCATAGCACTGATGTGTCTGACGATATATATTGTACTTAAGAGTCGAAGTATTTTGGGCAAGTTCGCTTCCAATATTTTTGCCCCTTTTATCTCGCCTGGAAAACCTGCAATTGATATTTCTTCCCTGTTGGAGCAACAAGGGCTAAAATCTCACGGTGTCCCAATCAGCACTTTTCACCAGAGCCACGGGAACGATTTCGCACGAAAAGTTGGTTCCGGCAGCGATGACCTTGATAAGAGCACATCTCGGGGTTAAGCTAGAACAAACTTTTAAATGTTAGCAATATCTTAGGCTTAATTAACAACAATAGAAATGACCTCATTTACAGAAGGCCATTGCAGGTTTCACTTACGGAAGAAGATATATTTTGCAAGTTCTATTATCTGTTTGGCTTTTAAGGGACTGAATTTGTATTTTTTGGTTGGTTTAAACTAACAGCTTATTTTTTAGTACTATACTTCGCAACGTTCACCTAGTATTTACAGGTAACTTTGATTATATTCCAAATTTAGGTATGTCATAATAATGACATTAAATATTTAATGATGGTCTCTATCACCGATCGTCTCATTCCTATTGTATTATTTACTCCAAGAGACGAATTGGAATCTACAGCAATCTACACAACAATATCGCGACAAAGTGATAAAATATTAATATCATTTTCGGGAACAAAGGAGCCTCTCACAAATTGCCTCGCGAATGGATTTTCATTATTTAATGCGAAAAAGATGCCTTGGAACAAACGACGGCTAATAAAATGAAGGAAAAACCAAGGAGATACATTTCAGACCGTTCATAAATAACAAACCGAGAGGGTTTTATTTGTTATAAGTGTAATATATACATGTAAATAAAGAAAGCGAATGTGGATGGCATTTATCTTCACTAAAGAACCTAGTGGTTTGGAAATGTAATACTTCAGAGCCGAGGTATCGAAAGTGTATATTGTCGTAATGATTGCCTATCTTCGCAAGATGTTGTTTTAAGAATGTGAATTAAAAGAGAAGTATATGATAAAAAAACTTTGACGAAGTCAGATTATTACTTGAATTAACATAAAGACTTAACTAGAATACGCGTTCAAAATCTTGAAACAGCTAATATTGTTTTTGAATTAATAACTGCTGTAGGTACTATATATTAAGAATGACAGGAATTTGTTACTACAGTGCTTACTTGACTATGAGTGTTGAAAACACTTGAAACGCAGGGCTAATTACAAGCTCCATTCCGTTAAATATAATTTTGTTGAACTAAGATTTTTAGGCACAGCAATGTCTTTACACTAAACGTTTTATAAATATGCATAAGCTATCAACTTCAGAAGATATTAAGTTCGTCATCAGTCAATAGACGTTCACAGCTGAACGCAGGCCTGTCTCAGGATCTCTACATCCATAGGTTATAATAATTCAGTAGTTTATCGCAACCTTATCCAGGTCCTCGTTTTTTATTCTAAAGGTATTCCCAGCACTGTTCACCATTACTTGTTAACCTTACATCCGACTAGTTTGGTCATTTATGAACGAGATTTTTTTTATTATCAATAAAGTATTAACTTCCTTAATGTATTAGTTTTATATCGCAGTTGATTTATCACTGTAATAAAACATCGATCGTACGCCATTTTGTAATAGCCCCCAAAGCACTTTGTCTATGAAGAAAACATGGCGGTTTGTATAAGGAAATAAAACCAACAAAAAATTTATCGAACCCGGATAATGTACGAGTTTCCCTTTGTTCTTTTATTATATTTGATCTATTGATTAATCCCATTGGCAATAAATAGTTTATTGTCGATCAGCTTCCTTTCGAAATAAGAAGTTTCTTTAATATCAAGTATTGTGGTAAGTTTTACTGGAAAAAGGTCTCTATTGTCGGAGTCTATCAAGCAGTTTCTATTTCAATTTCCATTTGTAGTGTGTAAACATTACCGGGTTCAAGTTTAAAAGCGTTGTTGTTGGTAAAATTATTGAAGAAACGAGTCTTAACATCTTTTGACTCAAGGCAGCGAATGCATTGTGATGCTTTGTATACAATATACTCGCTTCGGTTTTATGAACTGTATTAGTTATCATAAGGGCCTTCAGTAAATAAAATAGGTTAGTAAATATTCGTATTCTTTTGATTTTTTTTCACGGAAGAGAACTTTTTCACGAACAATAGGAGTTTTCTCTCTCGTTTTAAGGCCATAAATGTGTTGTTAGTTAATGTTGATCGATCTTGTACTGTTGCGTTAAATGGTATAAAGAAGATTCTTCAACCGAAACATTTCTTTTCATCGCATGATTAAGCTACTTAACGATGGCGCCAAGTCACTCATAGCATAGTAAAGTTTTTTTTCTCAAAGCGATAATAATTATTTTTGTTAATAGTAATGACTTAAGAGGTGACGTTAACACAATGACAAGTAGTAGTGATAGTTTTAAATTGTACTTCTCGTATATGATTAAGTTTCTTGCTAATACAAACATAACTAAATAAACAGAACCTCTTCATAAATAGCAAACTAACATTTCATATCAACTTCTCGTAAAGTTAGGTGAAATTAACGAAGTGAATTGAGAAGTGTTTGCTTTATTCTCGTGTGTTGAAATATAACAGCGGCAGAATTACAATTTAAGTGTAGCAGTTAGCTTACATAAGGTACCGGTGACTTCAGAAAAGAACCGCGCATCACCATGTCACAAAGAAAACGCACAGATTAAACGCTTGTTGAATTCAAAACTATGAGTTATAATTGATCATTACCGATATAACATTTTATATTGGAAACAATTTTTAAACTATTTTATGATGACAGTAATTAACAATAGTAAAATTTAAATTGAACATTATATAAATCGTTTTAATTTCTTAGTGTCGTTAATTTTGTTAGTTCCGTTTATAGTTATGTTTTTATATGATTCAAATCAAAATATTTATTGACATTGACTTCATCTAAACGGAAACTTGGCAACGTTTTCACATTTGAGTACGTTTCATGCATACATTGAACTGTTCCGTTAAAGGCAGTTGTATTATAAAGTCTCTACGGTTGGCAACACTTGTTACGTATTCAGTTCCATTTCAGTTTCACATTTAAAATCGAATTGACTGATATTAAAAAAATATTAAAAGTGACATTTAAAGACCTAATAATATTATAACTGGAGAAGTTAATGCCTATGTGGCCTATCTAGAAGCGGGAGATATGATATAATAATAATATACATATAATTTCATGTGATTTTCTTTTACATTCCACTGCATATCTCCTTCTTTTAGATAGGCCATATAGGTTTTTAGTTTGCCAATTATATAATTTTTAGGTCTAAAAATACTTTTAAATATTTCTATAATAAACTGTTTTAAATTTTAATTGTATATACATACATAACGAATTTTATTACAATGCATATGTCATTTAACGCGTTGCTTTATACTTGGTTTCTGATTTAATTTGGTAGAGCTACATATAGTTTAGATGGTGGTAGTGTATATTCGAACCTGCCTAACTAGCTACCACCCTCGTATTGTAAGTCTACCGCTGTAATAACGGTGGTCATGTAGCCAATGTGAAAGTTCATATGTTTTGTTCGATAACAGAAAAAGATCTTAAAGTGGCAACGTAAATAAAAAAACTTATACACGATTATGAAATATAGAAAGTATTTAAGCCATTTGATTCATTCACCTCCATTTCCTGAACTTTCATCCAGCACTGGAAAGTAGTTGAGTGAAAAAAGAAAGTAATGAAACTTGAAGCGAAGCAAATAAAAAGACAACGATTTGCTTCATTCGAAACAAAGACTATAAATTGATTCCACGCCGCTCTCTTTTTATTTGCTGTTAACACATCTTTGTTTCTACTTTAGTTTAGATTAATATATACTGTTTCTCTGGACGCAGACAGGAGACCGTCTAGGTAGGCACCACCGCAGCTCCTATAGCAGCCGACAAACAGTACTTAGCAAACATTACTGTGTCTTAAAGCGAGTTAACTAGTTTTATTTATCGAGTCGATATCTCTAATTATATTTGCTTTTATATAAATTTCGTCATTATCATCTATTCGCACGGATTTACACCGATACATTATTCTACCTACACAGTACAAGCTAAGCCTGAACGGATTCACTTAAATTGTTAAGTAATTACTACATAAAGTGGTAATTTATTTGATTAGTTCCACAAAAGGCTTCTGGCTGCTTGATACTGATTAAGTCTCGGAGCGAAGCTGGATTATACTGTACAGCCAAGACATTTAAATAATTATCTAGTGGAAATTTTATTGCTTTAAATTGATTTTGTATTTATCCAATTACTACTGATGAGTGGTAATAGATGGTACCTAGTTCTCGAGCTACAGAGACCTACCACCTGTAAACTATGGGGCTATTGTATACAAAAAACTTGGCCTCGAATTTAGGAACATTAAAAGGATTTATTATTAACACATATCTTTATACATGTCGGGAACCTATAAACAGATTTTTTTTTAAATATATAAAGAAAAACAAACTAATGATTCTCAGAATATGGGCTAAATAGGCAACAGGAATGAATACAGTCTTCTGCTACACTTTTTAAAATGCGTGCTTTACCATAGCATTCAAGAGACACGTAAACTATGACATGGCGAAGTATCGTTCATAAACATGACTGCGACTACAAAGTTCTCGACAGTGAACACACCATTCATACGACAATTAAAATGGTAGACTTATTCCCCCGAAAATGAAGTAGCATTCACATCTTCAAATTAAGTACCACTGTGGCCCATACGTAGGCATTGTTTAGAAAATGTTTGAATTCAGAGAGTACCATCTTGAGTTTAGGACCCTTTATTCAGCGGGAACCTTAGCACTTATCCTCATAAAGAAGTTCCCAGTTTCGTGTTTGTTTGTACATCATATGAGTACTATTCCAGATTTTTGATTACTAAAAACATGAAGAGTTCTTAAAGAATATTATCTTATAGTTGCATATTTTTGTTTAGTATTAAAACCTTAACGTTATCTATGTATTTTATGGTTTTCGCCTCTGATTCCCTCTATCCCTTTAGTTTAAAGTTTTTAATAATTAATTCTGTGGTTATTTTTAAGCAATGACGATAAAGAGTTTTATAAATATTGGCATTGCTTTATATGCATAGCGACTTCAAAGATTTTTGAGGATATTTGACACTCAGTATCTCACATTTTACCTGCAATGTGGATAATTGTACGATCACATTATAATCCTAGTTGTAGGAGCATTGAGGGGTCTGTATTTGAAGTTAAATAAATCGTTCATTATTATGATCTTAAATGAGGAATCTATGAGCAAGGTTTGAATTATCTTAACAAGTATTATTAACAAGGCTATTGAGGTTAAAAACACTATGAGGAGAGATGAAGGTTAGATTCCATCAGGTTGGGATCTCATCAATTATAAAATAACACCTAATATATAAATACAGTAAGCCCATTCTGGGTACATCAGATTGTAGATTAAAATTAAAAGTTGCTGGTACTACGTGATGACAATAACATCAGGAGATCAGTCAGCTCCTAACATAACATTCGAGTTAGAAAACTTTGATGAATGCAATCAAAACGATAAAAAAAAAATTTATGTGTTATATATGCAATCATAAAAGTTTGTTAATGTAATGATTCACACTGAAATTTTTACTACAAATGTTAAAACCTATTATCCGATGTTAACAAATGTAACTCTTTGATACTTTCTACGAATTCAACTAGTTTAATTTTTCCCCTGCTGTTTGTGCGCCGAACTGCTCGCAGAGGACTAACTTTCGGCTGCAAAATACAACAGGCTCCATTAAAATGCGCAACGAAGTATAAATTTTAGCTGTAACGTTATTTGAATAAAACATTTACTTAATAAACATATTTGTACTCCTAATGCTTGTTACGGTTGTGGGAATAGCTTAATTAAAAACTTCTGCATGCTGAAAATCAGTAGTGCACATTACTGAGTTCCGATTTTATAGGTGTATTGGTTAGTGAAATTACTGAGGTAACGATATTACCTCTCAAGGCGAGAGGCTGTTTAAACATTCTAATCAACACTACGTTGTTTTGAGCATGTCTTAGCTTTGTATATTTGTTAAGGAAAAGTCTTGTGTTTCAATAAGTTATTGAATACATCATCATCATTGTTATTTAAGCTAATTGGACGCATTTGATCGATTGGTCCGACGGTTGCAGAAAAAGCTTATTGATCACAAAAAAAAGTGGGCGCTATTTTCCGGAGCTTCTTCGTTTAGTCAACTTTTACGAGATGAGGACAGAGTTTCGGCCGTTTTATTGTAACACTCACCTGGGAGGTTTTTTTAAAGTTACTTCTTAATTGCTATTCTTAATAAGTAGCAAAAATACTTATAAAAGAAACATTTTTTGTACCTTTTCAGTAATGAAAAAAAGTAAGGAAATGGTTTACCTTTCGTAGAACATCTTTCGGATATCGCAAGATTTTAGGTTTATCCTCATATGAGGGTCGGCGTCGAAATCAAGTCGGAATGGGGTCTCCGATGAAAAATTACGGATCCCAATACTTTACTAAGAATATTCTTCTGTTAATATAACATATATTGGCTACGCATTCTTGATCTTCAACAATAGTATGATCTTAAAGTTAAGAAATAAAATAATTTATTTATTAATATTAGTTTAATTTCCATTATTTGTTTTAAAGGGCAGGTAAGTAAATAGGCAAGCGGTTTGTGTGACGGAAAGTCAATATCTTTAAAATGTTGGCTGTTTGCAGTTCCCCAAGATATTTAATTAGAAAATAAATTTACGATGTGTTAACTAATATTGTAACACTTTATACTAATAAATGATAAATGTTCCAACGACCTGCCATCGTTACGGCGTGACTCCTCCAATAGTCTGTCATTAATCTTATATGTATTACAACTAAACTACATCATAAACCATGTTCTTGAAAGCGTGCCAAATACAGTTTGGTGACTAGAGTAATAGGTCTTAGTTAATCCAGATCAGGGCTAGAGATTTCATGTGTCGCATAGTGTTCATAAACCCAACTGCAGAAAATTAACATTAGTGATCTACAAATCTTTAGATGGTACAGAAATGAATACGCTGAAATGTTATCTAATAGAGAGTAGTAATACTACAGGAATATTTATTTGTATCTGTGAAATATACATTATACCTTTATTTGTATTTTGTTTTAACGCATTCTCTGTCTTAATGCTGGAGATAAAGCGTAACGTACACGCAGGATGATACTTTTAACGTTTACTCTACAACTTCATTGGGAGGCATTTTCTGGCATCAGTATTTATAGTGAAAGTATTTTATAGCTAATATTCTGAGGTGGTACGTGATGTGTGTCTGGAGGAAGAATTGGTTCTATTCTGACTAACCATGAACATTTTGTCAACAATAACATGTTAGGAAACTGGCATGTTCCAAGTACTACAACCCCAGTGAATTAATAAAATCGTTTAAACAGCACTTTTCTTTCTACTCGCAATAGAAGTTCCAGAGTCACAGCATTGGAAACATTAAGTGAGCTGTTTATGACAGCAATTAAATACTATTTTTTAAGTAGATTATTTATATTACATTTTAAAAATGTCTCTCGTATATCAGAGAGGAAGAAAATAATGTAATACGCAATAGGTATAATCACAAAGTGCTACGTCAAATACAAAATCGCCCGTGAACGATAAAAGCCGTCACATAAATATTTCATTCGGAGGCTCACACCTGCGCCTTGATACGTAAATAAAAACAATGAAAGTCATATTTCGTAACTTTGTTACACTTAGTTTTGTTTCGGGAGTGTTTCGAAAATACATTTCAGAAGATTTTTTCTGGCAAAGCGCCTAGTGAAATTTTCGTTTTGGCGGAAAGAATAACACCTCTTATTTATTTACAGGCGCTATGATAATTATATGTGTAACAAATCTTCGTAGGCGCTGTGTATGAAATTCTTATGTCTTCAAAAAATAATTATTGAATATGTATTTGTATTATCTCTGTAAACTAATTAATAATTTTGCTCTAAATGGTTGTTAAAATTTCCATAAACAACATTAGGAAAAGTAAGTAAACCTTTATTGGACACATTTATAAATTCGAAATTGTTTTATGAATATGGTGTATTTAAGAAAATCTCTTTTTTGTGCTAATATATCTTTCGTAACGGAATTTATGGAGGTAGGACATGTAGCAACCCTATTTCTCCTACAAAGCAGTAACGTACAAACACTATAATGAAATTAGTTTTTTATGACTGGAGAACTTATTCGCACCTTTTGTTTGTATGTTTGTTTTAAATAAATTTATTAAACACAAATTGATGATAGATTTTTCAAATTAATTCGATACGAAAATAATTGGAGCTTCAAAAGGCTTCTCCGTTTGATTTGAATTCAGGGAATTCCCCAAGGTAGATAAGGTTCCTGTGATTTTGATTAAGATATTCTGTAGACTAAATTACCCGTTTGCGGATTCAATATCAAAGGATAAGATTTTTTATTAATTGCGGTTTATTATTTGTTATCGTTATTATGAATATAGATTTTTAATTTAAATAAGTTAAAGTTTTATTAGGATTTCCTCTGGTTATGTGATTATAAGGTAAGACACGCACGATGTACTTAGGAACACTCACGTTGTTAATTTGTACTACTTCTTTGCTGTCCCTTTCAAAAATAAACAAATGGCTATAGTAAATATTATTTGTTTCTGAGTATAATCTATATATTTTAAAATATACCATATTTATGATTCTTATCTATCTTAAAATGTTTTCCATCCGAACGTTGTATGTCCATAAAATCGACTACTGGTTATTTTAAGTCAAAGAATGGTTTTTAACAGATATTACTATCATTATATCATATATTATCTATTTGTTCTCCATTCTAACTATTATACAAATGTTTTTATTCAGGTATTTTTAAAGGTTTTTTTTTTATTTATCTATTTTCCATTTATTCATTAAATACGAATACCCTGATACCGTGTAAAATTGATATAGGTAAATTAATGTACTACTAGTATAATATTAATGTAATAACTGCTTTCTGATTTGGTTTAATTAGTTTCTGTAGCATTCAGAAAGTTTTAGTGGAGTCATGTAATCAGAATGAACATTTCAAATGTTAATACGATTTCATTAGTACACACATTCTACATGACGGGTGTTATATAAAAGTTTCCTTTGCAAATGTAGGTACGAACTAACATCTGCCGCATTGATACCCCAACCCACAGAAACCCTTAGGACCTTAGTTATTACAGAGAGTTTAACATCCATTTTTTTATATTTAATGGACTAAAACTTGTCCTTAATTTTACTTGGTTTCAAAGGACAATGAGGCCAAGCATGATGAACACAGCAGGAATGTTATTCCAGCAAACGTATTACTATCCATTGAAATTATTTTTCGTCGCCCTCCTTATCCT
>DWLS01004573.1:0-13791 GCA_018246255.1 Pachliopta kotzebuea | reverse complement strand
ACCCCGCACCCCGCACCCCGCCTAGAGGTGGTTGTCGTCTAATTACATAACTTCTCGTGAGTGCTCCCCTCCTTGCTTTTATTTGAGTAAAACTCCTCAGTTGCCCCGCGCATTGTCCGCAGTTTGCTCCGGCTCTCTTAAACCCGTTTTTCTTCGGACCGACCCCCGGCGAGCGGCGGCCTTTGTTCGCGCCATTGTAATACCTACTGCATTATAGTTTAAAAGTAGGCGAGGGGGTGGGGAGGGAGGGATAACCACTCCATTACTCGCACAAACTCTCCAACTTCGCTTAAGTATAACAAACCCAGCAAAAACTAGTCCGAGGGCCGTTTCTTTAATACAAGTGGTGTGAGCCGCAACCGAGCTGCAGCTAGTTCCATACAAATAGAACAACAATTGAATTGAAATGATGACGACGATAAAATTGTATCAACACCAGTACAGTTGTTTGGAGCACCAAATACAGCACCAGTACCGGTGCGTTGCGGTCACACTGCCGGGTGGGACATTTCGCTTCCTCCGCAGCCTCCTGATGTACCGCGAGCAGCAGCTTTTTCATTAATTTTCATTTTGTTGAAAGTTTATATCTTTCTTCTAAGTCGTATTTCCTCATGACTGAGGGTTGTCGTCAATATATCTTCACCACACGACGACTTTGTCACTTATATTGTAGTGGTGTTGGCATTGCCTTCTCCATTCCACATAGCAATCTGAATGATCATCACATAGATATGTAGGTTTCCTCATGTTCTCCTTCACCGTTACAGCACGTGATATTGGAGTTATATTAACTGCATATAAATTGATAAATTCATTAGTGCAGGCCGGATTCAAACCCGGTACCATAGGTATGGGAGGCCGGTTTTCAAACCACTAGGCTATTATAAGTTTATATAGTCAGCACATATCAGTAGAGCTGTGTGTGGCTACATTGACCAAATATATTTTGTTCAAAAGTGCAAACAGAAATTTTAGTTTTTTCTTTAGTATCCTTCAAAATTATTAGCTCTTTTGTATTTCTGCATTTTTAGTTTTTTGATATAAATTGCTTTAAGTTACCAGGTGGGAGAGTTTTTAAATAAACACAAACTTGGGACTATTGTCCCGTATGAATGTGCAGCAACTCTTATTTCGCTTCTGTATATGCAATTGCTGCTTTACACATATATTGTAGAACCTAAACTCTATCACTGTATGGTTATCGCTTTAAGCTCCTTATGATACTGTTGACATTTGTTATATTTATTAAGGTTCCCCATTACATTATTCCTAACTGTACCTATTGCAATTTGCAATGATGAAATGGTCGTTAAGCTGACATAACTTATGTTAAAGTATTTTAATTATTTATTCAATATATTCTACAGAAAATCGGTTAATTGAATTGTTCGTTTCTTAAATTTTTTCATTAAATTAATTTAAAATGAAAATCTCTAACACCCCATGAAAAGATTTGTTCAGGGGGCTCGCTAAGTAATGCTGGGACGCCGGCGGGACATAACTCTTTCGTTACCATTAATCTCGTGTCAACAGCAACGACTGCAGAGTATATTAGAGTAGGTCCTGCAGCAGTGACACTGCACACCGGTGACAATTTTCAATACAATTCCTTAAACATTTCCGTAATGGAATGATCTCTTTATCAAAGTTGCTACAATCACTTGTTCCAACGGTCCTCGTGTAGCGCTAATAAACCAGAACGTTTCTACTAAACCACTCGCGTGGTTCAACAGCAGGAATAGGCGGTGGTGGTATTTTCGCATCGGACAGTCGCTGCAAAATAAAACTGCGACTAAAAAATTTTCGTATTAAATCGAAATTATAAATTAAGTACAAACGACAACTGAGAAGTCAACGTTTGTAGGGGCGGCGATACACAAACAAATGAAAACAATTTATGCAGTCGGTGCAGTTCCTACGCAACCGGGGGTGGAAAGAGGGGTAGCAGTAGCCCAGCACCGGAAGTCCCGCATCGTACACAAATAAAATTTTACGCAAATGAACATATATTGATTTCGTTGCAACACTAACGGAAATGTATGATATATTGCAGCGTTCAGTTCGGTTCACTGCAGTGAGGCTGCAGCGTGAGCAGTAAACGTATATAATTGTGTGAAACTAACATCTATCGCTGTTCATGTTTAATTACATTTTGGATCTAAACGCGACAC
This sequence comes from Pachliopta kotzebuea, assembly GCA_018246255.1. Taxonomy (NCBI): domain Eukaryota; kingdom Metazoa; phylum Arthropoda; class Insecta; order Lepidoptera; family Papilionidae; genus Pachliopta; species Pachliopta kotzebuea. Next base: position 11,620 of record DWLS01004573.1, on the reverse strand, counting down.
TATTAACACTATATATAATAAATGTATATCAAGTTTATTCAAATAGAAAAGTTGATAAGCACCTCCCCCCTCTCCCCCTCGCTCCCTCTCTCTCTCCCTCCTGGTCCCCCTCTCTCCCTCATCCCCTCCCCTCACAGCCGCAGCGCGCTGTTATTCCACCTCATTTACCTGCGAAAGCGTTGGATGGCGGCACTCTCACTGTGTTCAAATAATTCGCGTTCAATATATAAATCAAATAATGTAATATAATGGTGCCGTCGCAGTTCCGTTAGACCACCACCACCACCCCTACTCTCCACTCCCCCGCTTACTGTACCGGACGGAGAGTAATGAACTTCAACGTAATAATATTAAAAAATATATGGATTTTAAATTTCCACCGAGAAATTCAATATTCAGAAATTAATTGGAAAGAAACCGGCCATGGAGGCAGGGAACTTCTTGTTAGCTGGTTGTAACAGTCTCCACCACGGAGTCGCTAGGTCGCTGGTCGGTTCCACAACTGAACACAAACAGTACTTGCACAAGATTGGTACCATCTATCGTCTAGTTTTAAAGCAACAACGATCTGTGCAATATCCTCATCGACGATTGTATGCTGTGAACAGGTCGCTTTATGTTCCCACTGCTTGGACAGCGAGATTGGCGGATGCTATATATCCTCTAATATCGTTTTCCTTATAACTTTATCTGTTTCACTCACAGAAAGTTTCCTCGCGTGTGAACAAAACTTATTCTTCGCGCAGACGCTCGCTCTTACCCAATTGTGCCATCACAGCTGCTACTGCTTCTGTTTGGTTCTGATGGTTCTACACCAAATGACATGTAGTAACGACTAAATCTGTCTCCGTCGTTCCAGATGCTCCTCGGCCGCGGTTCAGGGGGGACGGCACCAACGTCACCGTCGCGGTGGGCCGGGACGCCGCCCTCACCTGCAAGGTGGACAACTTGCAGATATACAAGGTCAGTCACACAATGGGAACTAGTAAATTTTCTGAAAGTGTCCTATCTTTCTTTAAAAATATCCGTTAAGTCGGGCGGAAAGCGTCTACTCTACTTATATTTCCGTGATGACCTCTCCCCGGCCTCCGGCGCACACGATTTAATTACAAATGTATGTGATAAAGTATCACGTAAATATGTAATATTTACCCAAGAAAAATGTGTGTGGAAGACATGTGAATAAACAAAAGCGGTCACAATAACAAACAACAGGAAGATGAAACAACCTTCTAATTAATATCCCGGGCAGCCTGACCCTGAGCCCGCGGCTGTCTACAAGTAATAAGGGCACTGGGAACACACATTATCAACATAATGAATCTCTCATTCTGTAATTATATTGGAATTTAATTAATTCAAATGTGTTTCCTTTATTAATGTACATTATATCATACACGATTCTTGACTTGACGGACAGGTGGCCTGGCTGCGAGTGGACACGCAGACGATACTCACCATCGGAGCACACGTGATCACCAAGAACCACCGCATCACCGCCACCCACGGCGAGGGCGCGTGGACGCTGGGCCTGCGCGCCGTGGGGCCCCCGGACACCGGGCACTACATGTGCCAAGTGAACACCGAGCCTATGATGAGCCAGCTCCACAGGCTGCAAGTAGTCGGTCAGCGCAATCACATTTTATTTTAAATCAAAAACCTTGAACAAGTTTCGCCGCAATCCTCCATCAGCTGACAGATCGGACTCGATTCATTTACCGGATATCCATCGGTATGCTGCTAAGGGTAAGCAATCCTCAGCGTGAGTATGCTGCAACAGCACGGCCTGCTTGCTCCAGGTTCGTCGAGCGGGTGCAGCAATGTGATAGCCCGCTGCCCGTCTGCTACACCGGCTGCGGCGGTGGTCATCTGTTGACTCCTCCTCACCTTACAATTTTCCAATCTCCGATTACCTACACATTTGCGTCATCAGTTAATTGTTTTAAATAGAATATTATCCTCAGTGCCGCCGGACATCGATGATGAAGCCAGCAGCAGCGACGTGATAGTGAGGGAGGGTGAGGGTGTCGCGCTGCGCTGCATCGCGTCCGGCACCCCGCCTCCAGCCGTCACCTGGAGGAGAGAGGACTCTAGACACTTCTCCTTGGACGGCAAAACGTCAGGTATAACAATCAGGTCGCGCGTCCCGCTGTGCGCCGCCTGCCGTGTGCGAGGAGCTGGTGACTGGTGGTTGGTGGCTGGTGGGGCGGGCCGAGTGACCGACCTGTTGGCACGTTGCAGTGGGCAGGTGGAGCGGCGCCTGGCTGAACGTGACGGCGGCGCGCAGGGACCTCTCCGGCGCTTACCTGTGCATCGCCTCCAACGGGGTCCCCCCCACCGTCAGCAAGCGCATACAGATTAACATCATGTGTGAGTATTGTGTCTAACTGATGAGGAGCAGCTCCTCCATTGGGACGTGCGATTTCCCGTCGGTCCCCTCGCACCGGAAACAGTCACACGTGAAATGCAGTACCAATGATGTAGTGTTTAAATATGAAACTGACCTTAAGTATTACATAACAAAAATTCATAAAAATTTATAATTATGGTTGTTTAATTTACATTAGAAATTTTACTTATATACTGGTAAACATAATATTAATTATATTAGAATCCTCAGTTGTATGGATGCGGTACATATAGACCTCTCCTGGAAATTGGAAATCTAGGAAAGTGATATCCTATTTAAATAAACCGGTAACGTTTTACGTGAATCGGGTGAATGATTTAAACTTATGTTTATGTAATTCGTATGATTACAGCAAATTATATATCTAAGTATTCATATTACAAGCGAAATAACGAATGGTTGAGGAAGGAGAGTACGAAGGGAATAGAGTGCAGTATCGGGGATTCGGTAGATAGGGAGCGGTGGGCCGACTCGCCAAGTGTGAGAGGTGTGGAGTGTGGGCTACGTTGTTGTGGTGTTCGTGTACAGTTACCCCCAGGGTGTGGGCGGAGGGTGGTGCAGCGCGCGCGCCCGCCGGCGGCGCGGTGCCGCTGCGGTGCCGCGCCGAGGCCTACCCGCACCCGCAGCTCTACTGGACGCTCAACGGGGAGCAGAGGCTGTACAACGGTACGTACTTCCGCTCACCTCTTCAACTGGACTCCACTTTGGCAGCATGCTCTAATCACTACGTCTCCATTGCCTCAGATTGCGAATAAACCGGAACTTTTATCAGCAACGTTTCAATAACCTAACGAACTATTAAAACTAGATTTACCAGCTATCTAACTATATCCATTTCAACCAAAACCTTGTCAAATATATACAATAAATAGATACAAAACAATATGTTCATTAAATTGTTTTTTTAGTTAAAGCTACAAAATTCACGATATCATTACAGAAAGAAAATATTCCATGCGAAAATAATTTCAAATTGAACTTGCAGGACCAGTCAATTTGGCTGGTCTGGTAAATCTAGTGTTAAATCATTTCCTGCTCAGCCCCGAGGTCCGTTGCTGTTTTTTTAATTTCATATTTAGTAAAGTTGTTTCTTTATACCTTGGGTTTTTTAATATCTGCATATAAAGTGTTAGTTAACAGACTACTGAATAAGATCAGATGTTTCTAGGAACGAAGCACACGATCATCAGCACGTTGAAAGGCTACAGCTACAACATGATTTTGATGATCGGGAACATGTCGGCGGGGGACGAGGGCGTGTACCGCTGCCACGTGGAGAACAGCCTCGCCAGGGTACAGGCCGAGATATTCTTGCACAGTAAGTTTGTTCACTTATGTACCGATCGGTTAAAACACAGAGGTCGGCTAAATCGCAAGTTTTTAAGTTTACCCAGTTTTTAGAAGAATTAACTTTATTTAAAACATAGTTTGTTGAATATGGATATTTGTGTAGCGTTATGTGAGGCACAACCTCCGTCGCATCCCAGTGGCGGGACTTTAAAACGGGAACATGCTTCTGCTTCATTGCTAACGATAAATATTCTAGTGACCACAACTAGTAGTAAATTAAGTAATACTTCAAGTGATAAGAATAGATAAATAACAATTGTGTTAATAGTGATGACGACTACGACGACTACGACAACATCCACAACTACAACAACGTCGACAACGACGACGACGACCACCACGTCACCGCCGCCAACAGCAAACACGATATCGATGTGTATGTATATTTATTTCAAGTCGTTTATCACCAGGGGAACCCCTCCAGCATGATGACGTCCGCATGCGCCGGCTGCGGAGCCTTCCCAACCCCAATCCCCACTCACCCTTCCTCCCCCAAGTACTCCAGCTGCGTGAAACCTCGCCTCATTCTACCGAAGTGATTTATTATAAAAAAAAAACCTCTATGTCTTTTTATCTCTGTGAAATGCTGTAGTTGGGGATATCCCATGTTCGGGAGTGCTGCGTCAGATCACACTATTCAGCATATATTTATTATCATAAAATATGGTCCCTGGTTCGCAGGAGTCAGCCCGCGCGCTCCCGTTTTGTTTTGGTTGCAAAAATTATTTCCTTGTCGCAGAATCAAACCAAAATTTTCGTTCACAGTTATAAATAAAAATAGAAGCTAACCTAAAACCGGCACAATCCCTCTACGCAGTCTAAAGGACCGCTCACGTCTTTCACCATGTTGCGGATCCAGTCCTGGCCAGTGGGTCCGTGCTTCTAGTTATCTATTTTACCTTCGGGAAATTAGTAACACAGAGGAACTTCGATCATATCAAGCGGCAACAAAATAATATATTGTTTGTTATATAAATCGTACAATTTGTTTAGATAACGCCGAGCGAGAGTTGGCGCATTCGCACCGCGACGCGATCTCCGACCCTGAACTGGGGAACGCGTACGTTGTCCTCAGTCAGCACCAAATGCAGAATCTTGGTAAGTCCAGGTTGTGGCTGGTGACCGGTGGAAGTTAATGAAGCAAGGACAGGGCAGTAACAAATTTCCTTTGTAGTCCACACGACGACCCTACCGGAGCGTGCGCTTTGCTTCCCGTACTCGTCGGGGCAACCGTCGTGGACATCTTAGCTCCTGAATAGCTGCGATATTCATTTGGTGTTTATTTTTTGTGTGAAAAGTAACTTAATGAGTGTGTTTTAAAGCTACAATAAAACTTGGCATCGTGCAGGAGCTTTGATATTTTGTAAGATTGTGACATTGTGAACAGAAATGATGACGACGATGTGACCGGAGGAGGGTGGCCACGGCGAGGCGCCCTGGAGTGACCGCTGGCCACCTCTCCGCGACCTGGCCGCCGCGACCTCCGCGAGCTGGCTCTGCTGCCTGCTGCTGCTCGTACTTGCGGCGTGACCTCTCCGCGGCCTCAGCCCGTGAGTGATTCCTGCCCTCCAACACGGACTCATAGACATAAGTTTGTACATAAACGGTTAATTATATGTATAACGAAAAAAAGTAACATCCTTTCCTATAATTTTTCGTGTAATTAACCAGTTAACTGCTCCTCACGTACATATCAGTCGCGTGCAGTAAATGGTACACAACATTTTAAATCACATCCCAGTCCACCGTCACCTGGGCCCGGTGTCAGCAGCGGCATCGGAACAGTTAACTGGTTGAACACAACAAATCGAGTGTTCGTGTTTGTATCGCGCCGCATTTAAATTGTAAGACAACGATTAGTATTTGATAATGTTCACTCAGTGTACAACAGACGCTGTAATGTGAGAGAGAGAGGAGTGGAGCGTCACACAGTGTATATACTCGCACCGACTTCTCATATCAAAATAAATAAAAGTGCCAAAATTTAAATCGAGATAGATATATTGTAAAGTATTGGTGTATGTGTGTGCGGTGAACGTGAGCAGCGGCGGGGGGTGCGCAGGGGCTTACTAAAGTCTAAAGAACTTAACACGTAAAACATTCATTTTGTTCTCAGACCAAATGTTTGTAAAGGTACGTACATCGATATTTTGTAAAAATTCTTGATAATTTTATTAAAATTTGTTACAACGGCTCTTGATTCGATTGATCTTTTGTATGAAGTAAGATATCAGACAGTCGCCCGCCGACACCGGACAACAACGAATGTTTCAAACATATAGTATGTTGTGTCTCAGGATTCAAGAACTAGTGTACAATGGAGATTATTATAAATAATCTTGCTAATGTTACAGCGGCTGTTGGTTTATTTGCGAATAACCGCCAACACGAGTACACCTCCTCGCCGCTGCTCACTCGCAATTCATTTGTCAAACGTCTCCGGGTTACAATAATTTCCACATGAATGTCGTCACTATTGTATTGCTCAATTATAGATATGAGAGAGATGTCAGTTGTATTGTAATGTACAGTGATAAAAGTCGCGGCCTAAGTGTAAACGAGAGTCCGTCGGATCCTGGAGTTGTGCTCCGCCGGCGAGGGTCCGGTGCGGGCCCTCCGCGAACATTTTTGTATTGTCTGGCGAAGTGACGGCGTGAATGTAAAATACGACATTGTGTAAAATTGTTCTGTTCTAATAAACGAAAGTTAAGTACATGGACGCAGTTTCAATGTTATACACATAATCACCGTGCGTCGATAGGGGACGCATCGGACTGAAGCTCAGCTCGGGTCTGGTGACCCCGCTACTTAATACACTTAGCTCTAATTTAATGATCAAAGACCTGATCAATTGTAGTAATGGTATACGGGGAAATATTCCTGGGAAATGTTTAAGGGCATGTGCAGCAGAATGTGAATGTGAATCAATGTGTCGTATGAAGGTTATTGTTTCAGCCATAAATAGTCTAGACTGTTCCATGTGATTCAAAGCTGAGTCGTTTGTGATTAGTTGGCAACAGCTGCAAACCGGTGTGCTGCTGGTGAGGTGTGAGGTGCTGGTGTGGAGCTGACGAGGTGCGGCAGACGTGCCTCGCCCTGATGCGTATTGCTATTAATGAATACATACATCAAATGTCAAGTGTAGTTCAAGTACCAGCTGCGATTAGATACGAAGATACGAGGCGAGTTATAGATATATTCATTACTTAACTGGATGTAGCGAACAGGCGCTCTAATGTATCGATTTAAGTCAATCAGCCACACCACGTCTCCATGGAGTCACTTAGAACACAGCGAAAATCTTAAGGTATTATATTTATATATACTAATGCAGAGTAAAGTTACTGCTCCAGAATTGTTAAACCGATTTAATATAACTGTTCCTTATAAAATCCACGGAATACTTTCAGAATGGTATTCGTACTGTTTGTACTAATTAAACTTAAGAATACCAAATGTAGAAACCACAGACCATAGTCATCGGTTTGTAATAGACCGTATAATTCAGTAGAATAAAACACGTCGACGACAGCTTTGGATATTATTTTCCTGTCTGCAAACTTAAACTTAATTACTTAGTTATTATTTATACAATATGCGATAGTGTTCATAAAACCCTATTTTTATTGTATCTGTTATTTTGACTCTGATTTCATTTAATTTTTTGCTGCTGTTTTTAAATCATTTACGATGTAAAGCAAAAAAGAAAGAAACGCAAAGTAATCTCCGTTTAGTCGCGCCTGCACTCAACGACTTACTGGGAACGTTTCTTTTCAACGTCTGTCTTTGTAAATGAATAATTCCATATTTTTGTGAAACATTAAGAACGCCATTACGTCACTACGCCCAAGTGCCTCGTTTCCTCCACAAAGATGATCAGCGAGCTGTCGAGCTCCCGAACTGCTGAGGCGGCGAAGATTAATGAACCAACTGTTTCTCTGGCAGCGTTGTTACGACTTTTCCTTGATCATGTTTTATTCAGTTCCATTATTTGCATCAACCGGCTCTGTGACCATTTTACTGCTGTCAATAACATACTATAAATACTTTCAGTTCTAGTTAAATAACTAAAATCGTTATTAACAGTGCAAATTTTGTTTGCGGGATACGTCATTGTGTGCAGCGATCGTATACTTTTAGTTCATCTTTTCAACTTCCTCACAGAATTCATATTAGTTTAGTCACAGCTGATTACCACAAATCAAACCTCGTAAACCTCAATTTCACACGCGGTCTGCGGTGTATTGGTTTGGTGACATTGTGACCTGATCGGATTGTAGACGGCGCGGCGGAATCCTTACAAAAATCCTGCCACCCCGCGTCTTAAGAGGGATCCCATAGTTCATTAAGCAGAATTGGAAACCATCGACATCGCTCCCGGCATACGTGAGGGGAATCTGAGGAGGAGGAGCTGGGGGAGCTGGGAGGAGGAGAGGGGGAGGCCGTAAAGCGCGTCTCATCGAGTCTATTCGAGTGTTCGCAAAATCATAACGCTTATCTTACAACGTAACTTGAGTATTATTTAGTGAAGGTCGCGCTTTATTTGAAGCAGCGGAGCTATTTTGATTACTTGAACCAAAAACAGTGTCATAAGTTTAACTTTAATGTACGAATAGTTTTATTACTACATATGTACAGTAGTTCCTTAAGTTCTAAATCGATTTTTATGTTCACAAGACATCCACCCCGAGCGGGACTGCTCCTGCACGTTCCTGGTAAGAGGCTGTATATGTTTCCTTTTTCTAAGCGCCGTCTCCTGCCTGTTCATGGAGGAGTGGTGTCGTCATAATCCCGTTTTCTCCGCGGTTCAGTCCCGGGTGCCGCGATTCAAGTTACCGTCTTCGATTCATTAAACATAACGTTTCCTGCGATTGCCCCGCGACTTGGAAATTGGATCACGTAAATTATACGCAAAAATTGGTCCCGGGGTTAAATGTTGCGGAAAGCATTATAATAAAGACGTACTTAAGGGATGTACATGACTTCTTCGAGGGTAAAATCCAACCTCATATATTTTTAATATTTTTTCTTAAATCCTACGGCAAAAGAGAAAAACTGAACAGCTTATACTCTTTTACTTACGGAACTACTTCTGTTAATCGCACTCAGCCTGCTGACCCGAGGATAACATCAGGCTTTTATATAAGGATACATATTCCCTCCGGCATCAGGTAATACATAACATTTAATAGGTATTTGAACCTTTACTGACACTGAAACACGAATTTGATTCCTGAATCCCAGCTGCTTTCTCACAACTCTGTTGATTTATTACATACATGCCACAGATGAAGAGAGACTAAGGCCATGATAATTATTTCCTGCTTCTTGGAACTCAAGGACCTTCCAGTGAAGGCATTGTTATATTACATAATGGAAGTCTTATATAATAATAAACCCATGTGTAATAATACACATGTAATTAAAGAATAATGTATATATTTGCGTACATTTAATACATAGTCGTTCGACAGTTTCACATCCAACTCGGCTGCAGTCACAAGTAGACCCTTAAACAAAGCAGTAGCACAATTTTTTGTTTTAATTTTTAAATAATAATTTGAGTGTCATTTATGGTGCAGATAGGGGAAGGAAATATTACTAATAAACATATTTTTATTAAATATATATACACCCTAAACGTCTTTAGCAATTCACATATCTATGTAACTACGTAACCTTTGCCGGTGCACTTAAACAAGCCGCGGGGCCTGCGCCCTGTTGCACTCATTCATCCCTCTCCCCCCCCCCGCCTCGTTACATCAAAGGGTTGTTTTAAGGACGTCCCCCCGCCTGTTCACTTTGTTATAATCTCGGTCAAGTTTCCGCAAGATGCGCTCCTCCCTCCTGCCTTCCCCCTTCACACTCACGCGCTCCCACAAACACTGATGGGACAAAGAGCAATTTAAAAAAACAGGAGTTATTTTTATTTTCCAGTTGACAGAGGTTGTACTATTTAATATTCATTGTATTATAATACAAAATTAGTTTATAATGTCCCTGCTCTGTTTGCCTCCGCTCTCTGTATATTTTTCGTGGAAGTTTAAACTGCAGCCCGCGCCACGAGATATACACACCGCTGTTTCTTTCCCCTGCGGTAAACTGGATGAATGAAAAGTCAAAAAACACAATCAATAAACATTAAACTGTTCATGGTTACGCGATACTTGCGTCGGTATGTATATATGCCTATATATGTATTCGTTATATATATGGATAAGTAAAGCTTTTGCATATAATCTCGCGTCGCACCTTTAAAAAGCTTACATTGTATTTCATTCATATCATCTCTTAAGTTTTTTTCGTCAGTAACACTTTATAAGTTCATGTATTGTTCATTTCTTCGTTACTTAATTTAAACGACGTTCAAATTTAATAAACTGAACAGACAGAAGACCAAATCAAAGCGTGATGAGAAGTTAGTCCGGGCACGGATTGGAGGAGTATTGTAATTTCAGAATCTTGCGGCTGAAAGCTTCTTGAACTACGAGTGAACTGAGCGAATATCTAAGGTCCTGGTTCTGAATCATAAGGCACGTAAAGTTGATTAAATATAAACGGCATTAAGTGAAAGTTTACTTAATTCGGCAGTGAGCAGTTTGATTCACGTACAACTTTTTGGGTTCACGTAATAAAAGTCCATTATAACACGTGGGGATCCGCTCACGTCTCCAACCCCACCCCGCACCACACCCCGCACCACACCCAGCACCACGCACAGGGAGCTTAACGGAAACTTGGCGACGAAACGAAAGCAATAGTTGCACTACAGCCCGGCGCGTGTCCGCTCACGTCCGGGGATTTCGGAACTTTTCCCGGCTTCACACGTCTCAAATATTTATCAGAGGAGCGAGGGGATACGAGGGGCGAGGGTCGGAGGAAGAGGTCCGCGAGCTGGTAACTCATTAAATATAGAGGGGAACATATTTATAGCAGCAAACTATTTATTACTGAAACAGAAATTCCATTTATTTGCAGGAGATTGGGATTAATGAAAACCAAATAACTACATATTTATACCGTTTTATATTATGATAAGTAATAGTAATGTAATGATTGTATTGACTTTTGGAAACATTGAAAGAAAAAACAACAAAGAATAGAAGATGACATCGTGTGGTTACATGAGGCGGGTGGCTGCAGGCGCCGGAGCGACTGCAACAAATGTACAGACCACGAAGACGTCACAAAGACTCATTGTAAACACAAAAATCTTAAATCAAAACAGTACAAATTACTTCAGTAATCGATAATCAACAAATTCTCCTTCATTAAATGCTATAAATAACAATTTACGTATGTCCAGTATCCTGTTCGGAGGAACAACTCAGTGTTGCTCTCGCGGACGTTTACTATACATGATACCCTCTCCTCATCTCTATATTTACACTGAAATCTCTCGGCGCTACACCTGCAGATTATGTTCTTTATAAAACATATTTTTGCTGTAAAAAGATAACACAAAGGTAAAGTTATCGACAACAAACAAAAACATAAAATTAAGCTTTTACGAGTCGTTGGGGCAGCGCTTTGTTTGTCGCGACGATGAAACCAGAGGGGATAACTGCTTATTGTATCTCTTCTGATCCTTCTTTTAAAACTCTATCAACTAATTTAGCGTCAGGTTATCAGTTATTGTTAATATAAACTAGAGCACACACATTTACAAGCACTCTATATAACGTACCTTTTAGAGCAGTACTGAATCTATTTATGTGGGATTCGAGCGCGTCGAGCTGCGGTCGCTCGTACTGTTACAGGCAGCCGGCGCTCTGACAATTAATTCCATACACAATAAAGTACACACCAATGTTACAGGTGACAGTGACCAGCGCGGCTGTCGCATAGGGTATGGTAATA